>CAXAMN010013570.1:36677-87430 GCA_963970005.1 Durusdinium trenchii | reverse complement strand
TCCTGTCCTGTCCTGTCCTGTCCTGTCCTGTCCTGTCCTGTCCTGTCTCTCTGTCTCTCTCTCTGTCTCTTCTCTCACTCTCTGTCCGGGCTTAGCTAAGCCACGGTGAAAGCATGATTTATGTGTTTTCACGAGCAATTGCGTCCAAATAGTCTCCTTAGAAGCCTAGATTTGCCTACATCAAGAAGAACATTGAACTTTTTAATAGCCCATTCCCTCGGTGCTCACACTCGCAACATTCGGTGCGAGCGCACTCCGCCCTAACATTGTGAGAAAACCCTCTAAAATGTTGGGCAGCAAAGCGAAATGTCATGTCCAAGCACATGGCCAATATGATCATCATTCCAAACATGCAATACGATTCATTCAAGGAAGAAAGCCGCACCAGCCTCATTGGGGTGCCTGAACCCCAAAGGACCATGTCTTCACCCTTTTGCTTCGCCTTAGGGGTGCCATGTCTTGAAGTCGAGACTAGCGGTCATCGGTCGCAACCAAGTCGAGACTAGCCAAGCCAAGAGGCCAAATAGCATTTGTGAATGAGGCCAGGTATTACGTGGCCATCTTGAACATTGAAGTTGTCGTGCGGACCATACACATTGGTCGGGATCAACGATGTAAACTGACACCCATACTGCTCCTGAGCTGAAGCGTCAAGAAAGGGTCTGTCTGAGTCTGAGTCCACTGCAATCACTGCCCACGAGTTGAGTTGCATGATTCCAGGATGCAGCCGCACAGCTATAATGTTGCCTCCCTTTGCTCACATATTATGTGCGAGGAGTTGTGTGTTTGCCTGGGTCCTTGCATTTGATGATAGGCCGTGGTTAGATTTGCGGGGGCCTCTGACACGGCATTTGGTTTACACTCGGACTCGGTGGTGGGAACCAGCAGGCTTCTAAGCTTAGATCACAACAAACTGTCAGAAGTTTCGATGCACAGACTCTGTAATTTGCTGTCATCCCTCTTGGGAACATGAATCTGCTGAGCTCCATCTGAATCTGTTCAATGTTCTGCGTTTGGTGTCGTCGTTTCTGTTTAGTCCAAGGTCATGGTAGCAGTGGTTCATCGAGTCCACGAGGCGCTTGGCGATGGAGTAGCCCAGGTTGGAGCTATGAGGAGCTCCGTTGTGCAGCATGGTCTCGTCAATGGGATAGGTGGTCTTATCGGGAAAGATGCAGGTGGAGAGGCAAGAAACTAACTTCTTGACTTGATAGATTCGGCAGCACTCCATGACGTTGTCATTGATCAGCATGTTCTCCCGGAAGAACTCCACCTTCTTGGCCATGTTGTGAAAGAGGCCACCAACTCCTCACTGCACAAAGATTGCCACAGCTCAAAGTTGGGATTAACGTCAATGTCCTCAAAGAAAGGAACACTACTGTTGATGTAAGAATCCTACAGCACCTGGAGCCACCAAAATAGTGTGAATACTATGTTTGCCTCGCTCTCACCGGTCACTGGAATTGCAGATGCGGCACTGGCTGCAAGATGAATGACATGCCTTGGCAAGTCACTCAGGTGTGCATGGCTCGAAACATCAAGGGCCACAATTCAAGAATCTAATCAAGCGGCCACAAACATCCCGCGGTTGAGTAGAGATTAAACTAATCCCTTGGTTGAGTGTGGTCGTCCTTGGATGGCAACCCCATGCAAAATGATGCATTGCCCCTGGTGGTCATGCCACATAGAACACCTTTTCACCAAGGAGGTCATTGAGTCTTTAAACAAGAAAGGAATGTGACTGTCTTTTGGTGCTGGAGGGGCTACTTCCACACAAGCCATGCGGCGTAGGCTTGTGCTTCTCGAAGATTGCTTCGGTTGCTTTCCGGTCCACCAAATCACCATCTTTGGATGAAAGGAAGACCCATGTCTCGTCTTTAGAGGTGTCGTCCTTCCAAGAAGGGGCATCTAAGCATGATGGTGCCAAACCACGGTTACACCCGAAGACACTTCAAAATGCAGCAGTGCGTGGCTCAGTGGAGCTCCTTAACTTAGATTTCAAGCTTCTCTGGGGGGGGCCAAGAAAATCTAGAGGTTGAAATAGGAGGGGGCAAGCAGTGACCAACTGCAAAAGTGCTAAGGCCGCTAAGAGGCATGATGGAAAAGAACGACGCCAGTTTTCTACAAAAAGAAAAGCTTTGCAGAGTGTCCTCATTCACTACCTTGTGGATGGCCTTGCCCACAAGGCCACTACCACCTAGCGCCGCTTCATTTGAATCAAGGCAAGGCCAAAAGTACAAGGGTTTCATCCAGCCAGCAAAAGATTGGTGACAATGGACATCTCCTTAAACCTGTTGTTACAGCAAGGTGCCCTCTTTGCTAGTTGACGGTGCCCATGCAATAAACGTTCCTTCCGGGATCGTCTGAGTCCAAGTGGTAGTTGATTGGATTCTGCTTCAAAGCTTTTGCGGTTCTTTTTTTATTGTATGTACAGCGCCCCGACTAAACCGCTTCAGCATATAATTCCGCTACCCCACAAGAGGCGGGTCCACCTAGTGAATGGTAGACTCGATGCAATGCCATGCTCTATTTTTTGACTTCATATCTTCGTTGTGCATGTGTGCGCCGCTGTGCGCCGCTGTGCGCCGCCGTGTGCCTGTCACCAGCACGACAGTACCTGCCATGTTGGCCCACTACTGCTCACTAGCTTGAGCCCCAAGTGGCAGTGACAGCTCAAATAGGGTGAACAACTCCTTCTCATATCGGCGCAACGGTCAGCCCTCACTGCCAGAAAGCCTTCGGTTTTTCTGCCTGAGCCCCAAAATGCTTCCCTATCGTTCAGCATCCGATCGCTGTCTGCGCCGATCGGTTTGCTCCGCCTTGGGCCGCGGCAATCAGCTTTTCTCGCGTGCCGGGTAAATCCTGGGAATGTTGGGCCAAATGCTAGCCAAAGGTTTCAAACATTTTGAACAGAGCTGAAAGATTCATGACATCCACCTTTGAAATCTATAAGTGCTGAGATTTCTAAGCTTCTGACATCTGCACCAAGGGTACTAAGGTTTCCAACATCAAAGCTGAAGAAGGGATGCTCTTCAGCTGCTGTGGCCTGAAGTGGCAAAGTAATGAGCTGGCTACCTGGCAACTCTTCCAAAAACGCTCGAACAAGGGCTTGACCGGGGGCTTTTCCTCCGAATCTGTTTGCATCTGTGTTCACCAATGATACTGCCCAGCTGAGCGCAGGCAGTGCCGGGATCACGGATGACTCTGTTGGTTCCCTTCTCATCTCTTGGGCCTGGCCTTGAGGACTTGAAGCAAGCGCCAGCCATCATCCGTGGAGTAGTTGGTGCTCTCCGAGTCCACGGCCTTTGCTTCACCCGCCACGAAGAGAACACGTGGTTTCGGACGGATGTGGTGAATGTACACCTGCCGACGGTTCCTGTGACTTCTGATTTCTGACGGTTCAGGTGTCTGAAGGAGCCACCCTATTTGGCCCACTCATCGCATCGGACACAGTCAAGGCCCAAAGCCTTCATCTCCCGCTCGATGCCAGACGGATCAAACGTAGGGCTAATAAAGAACCTCAGCTGCATGATGCTACAGAAGACCTCAATGTCAATGATCCCCAAATAGAAAACAAGCATGATTTTCAGCAGCCAAGGCCAAGCCACTCTGCAAACCGATCGAGGGCTCCTTCCAAATACGAGGAGGCCACCTGGCCAGGCAAGTTGCTAGTCACGCGTGAGCTCTTGATTGCTCTGGCCTTGAAATAGTAGGTGGTGTATTCGGACATGGTGAACCTTGATTGCAGTTTCTCCAAAGTTGTTTTTAGACACTCACTTGCAGGGTGGGGTGCGCGTTGCTGTCCCCACCATGGTCACTGAGAAATTTGCCTCAGCCAAACGTGCAAGGCCTCTAGTTCAGTCTAATTGCATCCAAGTGCGTCCCAGTATGCAACTCAGTTCTCAGCTGTACTCGTCTTCCTTGGGATACTTTTCGGTACCTTCAGCCAAGGAACCCTGCCCACTCCCCCTGCCCGAAGCGGTGCTCCAAACGCGCGCGACCCGACGCGGACGCGCCCATGCTGGATGCCGGTGCCATGCTGCTCACCGCTCACCCGAGGCCCCGGACCCAGAAACAGCATGTGCTCATGAAAGTGAGCCAGGCCTAAACGGTCCCCTGGATCCTGCCGAGTCACTCGTCCGATGTCCACACACCGAGTCACGAGCTCGTCACGAAGAAAAGATTTTGCACACACCTACTGGTAGTGACCGAGTGCAGTGTTTTTTTGGTGTCAAAACCTATGGCACTCTCGCATTAGCCGCAGCCTGGAAGGTCCCACACTGCACCTCGGGTGCGTCCATGCGCAATGTGTCGACATAGATCTTGAATAAACATCAAAGTGTCATGAGAATTTATATAACTTCTCATGGCACATCCGCTGCGTACAATGAGTGTTTCATCCAGAAGCTTCTCAGTCGTAGGCTGTCAGGGCAGCCGCTGACGTACTAGCGGTCGAGTCGGAAGCTAACAGCACCTCCGGCAGCTCACCATTTTGGCTCCGACTCGCCCGAAAGAATCTCAACCTCTGAAGACATCCAGAGCGATTGCTAGGATGAAAGGGTTGATTGCACCCACCCTTGAGTTGCGCAGCTGCGCATCAAATGGAATGGAACAATTGTGTGAAGAACACCGATGGTGCCAAAAGGTGCCCGAGGTGTACAACTTCATTCCCCGACAAACCCTCAAGGATGAGGATCTCAAGGCCTCCAAGCCATTCTCCATCCGCAGCACCCTGTAGGTTCGCGGGTCGTTTGGTGGTGACTGGACCTGGCCGCCATGGCCACACAGCCCACATCGCCGAGATCCACCAAGTACTCTCTCCGACCGGACGCAAAGGTGAAACGGCCGTCTATCGCAGGCCCCTGCTCACGACATACAAAACCACCGCCTCGTGGTTGTCTGCAATTAGCGTTGACACCACCTGCAGGTATCATTGGTGCGGATTGTGGATCCAACTTTCCTGCTTGTACTAAGTCCATCTCAGAGCTCCTAGGGTCTGCCGGCCTGATCTGTGGAAGTCGACTCAGTGCGCAAGTTCGCCAATGGCCGCACAACAGGCAACACAAAAGCTGGAAAGCCACAGGATTCAAAAATCTACTGTCTGCAATAATGAAGTTTGCGATGGAATAGTAGTTTCCCGACCATCCCACTCCAGGCCCGGCACACAGCACCGCACCATGCGGTGATAGCCTGGCAGGACGCGGCGTTCAGTTTAAACACCCAAATAAATAAGGACTGAGTTCTTCTAAGCATCTCAGTGCTCTACATATCGGTTTCATATTTTGATTTGCGAAGCGTCAAGTCTGACCAGCCAAGCACAAGCCCGAACTCTGGAAAGGTGCAGGATTGAGAAACATGCGTGCAGTGAAAACAATTCATTTTTACATTCAAACGGAAGAATGAGGAGCACGAGAAAAATGCAGATTGGAACTTCCACCATAAACTACAACATACTACAACCATGTCCCAGCTCTTTGTCCATTCATCGGCATACCTTCTTTTGCAGGAAGGCGAGCTCTGGCCTCGGATTGGAAGTCTTGCCTGGACACCCCGCGTGGGCGATATAAGACCGCGTCATACGACGTGCCGCTTTCAGTCATGATTCTAGCAGTTGCACCAGGCATCACCAGGTGCAAATGTAATGGATACACATCTATATCTATTATATATGAAAATATGTACATTTCCTCACCCAACCACTCGAAAGAAGGAAACTGGACCTCCGATTCGGACAGCACCTGCTCTCTTGGCACCCAACCCGGAAGTGGAGCTTCAAGTGGCGGAGGCCAACTAACCCCAGACCCAGGCCCATGGCCACCTGACGTCCGGGAAAGCAAAGCGCACATTCTTGAGGCCGCGCAGGGACACGGACAGGAAAACGCACAAAAAAGAGCGAACAGAATGGTGGAGCAGACACGTGAAGGAAACAAAACACAAAGAAAAGAACAGGTCAGAAGAAAAGGCTTGCAACATAGAAGAAAACATACAGACACACGCGGAAAGTTGCGTCCGGAAACGACTTGCGGTTTACCACGCGGTTGCCTAGTACTAGGCGAAAAGATTTCCTCAATAAAACATGTAAGGGGGCTGAGCATCCTGGAGGCCCAGACAAAAAGAGGGAGGACCAAAGTCTCAAAGTGTAGGTCAGGAAGCATTGAAGCCAGCAAAGTGCCACACCGAAAGCCAGGCGAGCGACAAGGACGGCGAAATGTGCAGAGTACGCCGACCTACCTCCACCTAAGCAGCCTGAAGATTAGATTGGATGTAATTACAAACGCGAAATCAGTCACAATTGCAGCATCTTCGTCGGGCAATCGACTGCAATGTGCGCCCCTGCAAGTAAACGAAAACCTAAAAACAAACAGGCTCCCTGTGACTCCAAGGGCTTCACACACACAGCAGGGAACACAGGAGAGAACAGGCAAGCAAGAGAGCACAGAGACAGAAGAGGAAAGACACACGAGCGAGCGAGCCAGCCAGCCAGCCAGCAAGCAAACCCAACCCAACCCAACCCAACCAAACCAAACCAAAACCCAAACCAAACCAACCAGCCAGCCAACCAACCAACAAACAAACAAACAAACAAAACAAGAAAACAAAACAAAACAAACAAACAAAACAAACAGACTGACAGACTGACAGACAAGAAAACAAAGGGGAAGCTAGGAAGACAAGCAAACAGAAAAGAAGCACTTAAAGAAAAAAACATACAGAGGATGGCAGTGGGCAGAAGGAGAATACATCCAGGAAGGGAAGAAGTCCCGGGGCAGAAAAGAGGCGTGAGGGATCAAGATTACGCTTTCATAGACCCCAGATAGAAAAAGGATATTTGTGGGCAGCATGGCCCCCGCACCGCCATAAACATGGTGACACGGGTTTTCGCAACCGTGCGTTTGTGATCGCAAGTCGCACCTCGCCTGCGTTTTAAGCACTGTTTCAAAAGTGCAAATTATGCGAGGGCGAGGGACGACGAAAAGTTATATCCACTCATTTTCTCCTTCGAATTACGCCGATAGATCCATTGGAAGATTCTCTCCCAGATCTTCCCGTTCAGGGTTTCACCCTGACGTGTCTTCATCTGCGTCGGCAAAAAACTTCAAGTGGCGCCAACATCTGTCAATCTGCTGTGTGCCAGCGAGGCGACAACGCTGTGCAACCCTCACAGGCTTGCTCCATTCGCTTTTGGAATGGACAACGGACCTCACCTGAACCCCAGTCGGCGTGATGCTCGTGTGCTGTGGATAAAACTTGGCCCACTTGGCCTGTAGATCATTGTAGATTTATATCTAGCCTTAGCCTTGTCCATATAAACTCTTCATCTGTTTCTCGGGCACTGGCTCTCCTGCTCGGGCACTTTGCTCCGCTGCGGAAAAGACACGAAAAAAAAAGAAAAAAAGCAAACTTGTAAGCTTCCAACATGAATTACGCTCGCCACGTGTGGTATGCAATCGTACGTGTGTTCGACCGAGGACCGTGTTGCGAAACCGAAGATTACATATCGTGAAATCGATGACAATGTTATGAAAACGATGACAATGTTATGCAAGGGACGATAATGTTGTGAAACCGATGACAATGCTATGAAACCGAAACCGAAGACTACTTATCGTGAAATCGATGACAATGTTCTCAGCATGACATCCACATCCTCATTCCATCACAACCCCCCACCCCCACCCCACCCCATTTTCGATCACACGACTAATCGGTGACAATGTTATGAAACCGGTGACAATGTTGTCAAACCGTTGACAATGTTCTGAAAACGATGACAATGTTGTGAAACCGAAGATTACATATCGTGAAACCGATGACAATGTTCTCAGCATGACATCCACATCCTTATTTTAATCACACGACTAAGCGATGACAATGTTATGAAGCCGATGACAATGTTGTCACACCGACGACAATGTTGTGAGAACGGTGACAATGTTGTGAAACCGATTATTACATATCATGAAATCGATGAATGGAAGCAGAAATGGCAGAAATCGTGCATATACGTGTACAAGAAACGCCGAAAATGTGACAAAATGTGAACATGTGACAAAATGTGAACGCCTCCACGGTTGTGAAAATCCGCGTCACCATAAACATGGTGGCCTGCAGCGGCCTGCATTGACACCACACAGGCTCCGAAGCTCAAACTGCCATAGACATCTGGCAGCAGCGGCACCAGGGCACAGGCTCAAAGCACAGACGGCCAATGGTCACGCACATCTGGCACCCTGCAGCCGCACCAGCAAACAAACTCCCAAGCGCGCACAGCCATCGACATCTCGCAGCAGGACCCTGCAGCGGCACCACCACCCAAGCTCAAAAGCGCACATGGCCACGCAGCAGCACCATGCAGCGGCACCAGCGCCCAAGCTCCAAAGCGCACACGGCCATCAACATCTCACAGCAGCACCAGCACCCAAGCTCCAAAGGACGCAGCCACACACAACTGGCAGCGCCACCCTGCAGCGGCCAGGCACAGCTCTTTTGCAGAGGTCGCCGCCAAATTCGCAAATATTATGAGGATTGAAAATCTGGCGCTTTCTGATTCATGAACCATGAGGCGGACCGGGCACAGGACGGACCAGACACCAATGGACTACAAACCTGCTCAGGCTTATTTTCGTTGATCCCGCTGTTACTTGTTGTTGATCCAGTTCTTGTTGGTCTTTGACGCTGTTCTTCTGCTATTATCCGCCGACCCCGGCCTAGCTGATGCCCGTTGAAACCTCCAGGGTCCCAGGGTCAGGGTGGGCTACTCTTTCTATGGGGCTCCAAAGGCATCGTTACACACTGTCAGCGGTCCGTTGGCAGGTAGGGGCACTGACGTTAGGTCCAACAGGCCGTAGAGACCTCAGCCGCACGCTCTTTTCGCAGCTATATACCTGAGGCTTGTCCTGGACTACTCTTTCTATGGGGTTTCAAAGGCAACATTAGACACTGTCAGCGGTCGCTCCCTGCCCCGTTGAAACCTCCAGGGCCAGGGTGTTTTTTCGGTGTGGCGGCGCCGAGGTTTTGGCGTGGTCCATGGAGCCATTCCAGCTGAGGACCTTCTTCATGCGCTGCACCAAAAAAACTACTGTGCGATCACCTTGAAGAAAAACATCCAAACATAACCCTAAAACGGATGGACACATTGTCGCATGGGCCAGTCTTTGAACACAGGAAATCCTGGCGCTCAGAAAGACTTTCTATGGTGTCAGCATGTTCCCATGGGTTCAGCCTGGCGCGCTTTAGGAAGGAGAAATGGGCAAGTCCCCCCGAGCTTTCATCCATTTACAAAGCTTCAGTGATGAAAACTCATGTTTTGGGTTCCTTGATATGAACGAGCCCTGGCTTTCAGAGGAAGAGTGCACAAAGGTGGTCACTTACGGGTGGACAGCCATTTTTCTACCACGCCCTTGCTTCGAATGACTGCAAGAGACTTGATCGCGAACGCAGGTCGTTTAAGATCACCCCTAAAATCCATGCGTTCCTCAAGATGCAAATATACATCGAGAACACAAAACGCAAGGTACATTGGCAAAAATGATTGGTAGAATTTGTCTATCAGTTTAGCGTTCAGTAAATAGGTGATGACCTTCCTTTTTCCACACCGCTAGCTGGAAACAACCAGGTATGAACATTGTTGCGGAGACGAAGGCTTCATGAAAGAAATTGGGAGAACCGCCAGTCGAACACAACACTGGAACGTTACGCAGCGCTCTTGGAACTTCGGATCTTCAGTGATCCCAACATGGCCAATCGCGCCGACTAGCTGTCCTCGTCCAAAAGGGCCTGGTTCCGCCATGCGGGTGGGAGAGCGCCCTGTATATCAAGAGAGTTGGGCCAAGCATGTGTTCTGAAGCTCCACGTGCGCAACCGCTATTTATTTGTCCCTCCTAACTTAACATGCCCTTGCGTGTCCAATCCGGGCTTTTGTGCCCCAAGAATTTCTAGACAGGTATTTTATCAAGTTACACTACTCCAGTTGTTTGCTTCTAGTGGCGCGGCGGCCGGCGAGTCATCCACATCCCATACACGCAGGCAACCTGTGGGAGAGGCCAAAGGTTCTCAACCACAAACAATCCAAAAAAAAATTATATATATTAACACATGTAGAAACATAGGTTTCTCAAGCTCCCACTTTGATAGACAAAGTTGCCAGCGTGGATTTGCGCTTAGCAAAAAAAGAGTGGTCACGACGCACTTTCATTGTAAAACAACGCGCTGGGGTTGCAAGTTTGGCGTGGTTGCTTTCCTTTCGCGTCCTTTTGCTTTCCTCTTCGTCTCTGTCTTCCTTTTAATTTTCCTTCTGATTCCTTTTCATTCCTTTTGCGCTCCTTTTCCTGGCCCTTTGCTTCCTGCTGATTTCCTTTGGCTTCCTTTTGTTCCCTTTTGATGTCCTTTTGCTTCCTTTTGGTTCCTTTTGATTTCTTCTTCATTCCTTTTCACTTCCTTTTCATCCCTCTTGATCTCTTGTTGGTTCCTTTTGATGTGCTTTGGGTTCTTTTTCCTGGCCTATTCGTTCCTTTTGGTGTTCCTTTTGCTGCCTGCGTATTCCTTTGCCGGTGTCTTTGTCAAATAGGGGGTCGGCAGCGCACGGGCGTTAGCCTGTTCTATCCGGCGACGCCGTGCCGTTGCCCCGTATCAAGCCCAGCTTGCTACGGAGACGCGCCCCATGCCGCCGACCTCTTTTCTAGCATCACCCGGGCTCGTGTGGATTCGTCAAAAAACGCCAAAAACTGCGCGGAAAAAGATCAAAAATGGTAACTGTAAAGCTTATAGCTTCAAAACCTCTAGAAAATAAAGAGTTGAAAATGGAGACAACTGTTGAGGACAAATTTTGGTCGAGCATCGTTAGCATCGCAGAGTCTCAACAGGAAAGATGCAAATATGCAAATCCTTTGGTGTATGACTAGGTGCAAAGCACTGTAAATGACAGTGTTTTTGCAAATGTATGTAGTTTATGAACAATGCTGCTTGTACTCTGGTGATGCCAATGGTGCGCGACACAACTGCTACCTCAAAACTTCCTCTCCTCTTAGCATATATACTTTCTTCTCTAGAGATATATAAAGCCTTTACAGTAGCCATTGTTTATCATTTGTCTTGTGTTTTTTGAACTTTTGCTCACGTAAACACATACGCCCTGGTGATGTTAAAAGTGTCGGTTTGCGGCCGACATTTCTAGCACCACCTGGCTTATATGGCTTGCGCCCCCAAGGGCGTCGCTGGTTGGCGAAGCCTGTCAGTTTTTTGATCTAGATCTAGATGCCAAAGAGAAAGCAATGCAAAGCTGGAACGTGCAAAGACAGAATTGTTGCAGCATACACCACATGCAAAGAGTCAAACACAAGGAGAAAAAACACAAACACAAAGCAAAGGGCTCAAAAGCACACATCTGTGGGGCGTCCCATCTATGTAAGCCAAGCGGCTTTTGACAAACAAACAAACAAACAAACAAATTACACCACCGTAGGCCCCAAACAGTTTGTGCTTTTCAAATCGAAACTAGAGCTTGCGACGTCCAGAGCTGGGAGACAAAGGATTGCGGCCAGAGCGGGCGGACACATCTTAAGAAAGAATTGAGAAGCCCCAACAGCAAACCTTTTGGGGAATTATTCTTCAAGTGCGAACATGATGCTGGTCATGCTGCTCAATCAGCGGGGAGCTGACCACGTGAGGACAACAAATAAAAGCATGAGGAGCGAAGGATGTGACATGAAATTGATTTTTGGTGCCTGACGTATGCCCTCCGTCCCAACTGAACAAAAAGATCGCTGCCACGCCACCGAAATCCAATCCGGTCATTCATCCAACGCTTGCCCGAAAAGGAAAACAAAGCTGAGAGAGTTACACAGTGTGGCAGGAATGCAATCCCGGAGACAGTCACGCACCCCTTTCAAAGGAGCAAGAACCTTTCACAGGTGAACCTGTTCCAGCGGACAGGGCAGAAAACACCAGTGCAGCAAAAAGAAAGAAATCACATATGGGAGACAAATGAATAGCATGGCCAGCGGAAAAGGGCGGCAGCACCAGTGACAGACCCGGGAAACAAATGAATAGAAATGCTGCATGGCCAGCGGAAAAGGGCGGACACCAGCAGTGACAAACCTGGGAAACAAATGAATAGAAATGTTGCATCGCCAGCGGAAAAGGGCGGACACCGCAAGTGATAGACCTGGGAGACAAATGATGAATAGAAATGTTGCATCGCCAGCGGAAAAGGGCGGACCAGCAGTGACAGACCTGGGAGACAAATGAATAGAAATGCTACACGACCAGCGGCCAGTGGAAATGGGCGGACACCAGCAGTGACACAAAGGGCGGACACATCTTAAGAAAGAATTGAGAACCCCTAAAAGTAAACTGTTTGGGGAAAAAGTGGGAAACAAATGCAAGGAAGTGGGAGACAAGCCGGCCGGGAACCCGACCACAAGCACCGAGCCTGGGAGACAAATGAAAGGAAGTGGGAGACAAGCCGGCCGGGAACCCCAGCACCAAGGCGACCATTCTTTAAAGCATTGAGAACCCCTAACAGTAAACTGGTGGGGGAACAAACAAACAAACAAACAAGCAAACAAACAAACAAACCAAAACAAAACAAAACAACACAAAAACAAAACAAAACAAACAAATTATACCGGCATAGACCCCAGATAGCACTTCAAGAAAAGTTGGACACCATGGCAAGAGCGGGAGACAAGCTTGGGAGACATCCCACTCAAAGCCGGGAAAAAGATGGAAAAGGTAAACAAGACCTAAATCATCTTATAACAGCGTCCGCGTCAAAGGCAGGCAAGAAAATGACAAGGCGGCAGCGGCAGCCAAGAGCGAAATCAGGAACAGAGACAAGCTTGGGAAACACGGCGGCAGCGGCAGCCAAGAGCGAAATCATGAAGGGAGACAAGCTTGGGAGACAAGCCGGCAGCGGCAGCCAAGAGCGAAGTTACGAAGGGAGACAAGCTTGAGAAACAAGACGGCAGCGACAGCCAAGAGCGAAATCACGAAGGGAGACAAGCTTGAGAGACAAGGCGGCAGCGGCAGCCAAAAGCGAAATCATGAAGGGAGACAAGCTTGGGAGACAAGGCGGCAGCGGCAGCCAAGAGCGAAATCAGGAAGGGAGACTAGCTTGGGAGACAAGCTGGCAGCGGCAGCCAAAAGCGAAATCATGAAGGGAGACAAGCTTGGCAGACAAGCCGGCAGCGGCAGCCAAGAATGAAATCATGAAGGGAGACAAGCTTGGGAGACAAGGCGGCAGCGGCAGCCAAGAGCGAAGTTATGAAGGGAGACAAGCTTGGGAGACCAGGCGGCAGCGGCAGCCAAAAGCGAAGTCATGAAGGGAGACTAGCTTGAGAAACAAGACGGCAGCGGCAGCCAAGAGCGAAATCATGAAGGGAGACAAGCTTGGGAGACAAGCCGGCAGCGGCAGCCAAAAGCGAAGTCATGAAGGGAGACAAGCCGGAGAAACAAAACGGCAGCGGCAGCCAAGAGCGAAGTCATGAAGGGAGACAAGCTTGGGAGACAAGCCGGCAGCGGCAGCTCAAAGCGAAATCATGAAGGGAGAGAAGCTTGGGAAACAAGGCGGCAGCGGCAGCCAATTTCCGCAATCCGGAACCCATCCATTGAGAAGTAAGAACCCCTATAGCTTCCAGCTATCTGGGGAACAAACAAACAAACAAACAGACAGGGTTCAGAAGCATCTGCTCTGCAACCAGCAGGGCAGAATGCAGATCAAGGTTTGACGGTGAAGGATGACATTCTTATACATGCCAATTCTTCCTCTCAAAATTATGTTCTGCAGCAATTTCTGAAGCCAAAAGAATCGGCACTCCATCATTGTTGGAGGACTCGGTTGACGATGTTATCGTCCCAGTTGCCTGAGGTCGGAGGGAGGCAGAGCGCCCAGGCCGCTCTGCCTGCCACATCGTGGAAAGACACGCGCCGAAAGACAGTGTGAGCATCACCAACGTTTCGATTCATTCGACCACATCCATCCAGGTGTTTTCCCTTGATTCCCCTGATTTCCATGCCTCTGGATGGCGCACGCTGACGCCTGCAACCGCAGGCCTTGCTTGGCTGGGGATGGCCCGGCCAAGGGGGACAAAGGTGGGCACCAGGGCCGACATGAGCTCCCAAGGTGGGCCAGCCACAAAGAGAGTCTGAGCCAAACGCTACCAGAGCCAGAGCTGTGTTGGAGCTGGGATCTCTCAGATCCGCATTCACGCTCCGGTCACTGCAGTGATGATTCTCACCGGAGGTTTGTTGGACTCATGAGGAGCATTCTTAGCAGGGCACACGGCTGAGTCCGACAAGCAGCACTCAAATTAGCCTACAACAAACAGGTTGCAGTCTTTTCGTCACTGTGCCCGATGGCCAAGTTGGGCTGCAAGTGTCTTCACCCGTTGCTCCTGTGCGGGGCTCATGTTCAGGGTAAGGCCACGCATGGTGGTTCATGTGGGACCTCTGCACCGACTTGGATAGAAGATTAGTAGGATCGATATTGCTGCCTCTTCAAAACATCTAGCCACATAATCCTGTTCCAGCCTCGGGTTACTCACCTAATGGTGCACTGCTTCAAGGTCTACAGCACATACTCAGCAAGCAACTGTTCCTCGCTGCGTTATTCTTCAGATCTGGAATCAGCAACAGGCAGATCTTTCCTGCCGGCCACTTGAAGATGCATTGCCAGTCTGGAATGCAGATGGGATCAAAGAATCCATGGTCTGTTGCCAGGGTTTGGATGGAGGATCGATGTACTGAATCTCCATTGCCTCTTGCATGGTGGCACAGCAAGAGCACCAAGTCCAGGTACAAGCATCCTCTGTGCAGGTGCGACAGGTGCCATGAGGGATCCCATAGTTCTTGCGGATCTGCTGCCGGTGCACGGTGGCAATGACAACAAAGATCAAGGCACTCACATAGAAAGAGACGCCGACCAAGGCATTCAACCCAGTGGCTACGGCGACACCTGGCCAAAAGGAGATGAAGGCGGTCTTGCTGGAACTAGCGGTGTCGGCCCAGCGGATGGGTCCACAGCAGCAGGAGCAGCAAGGAATTCGGCCATCTCGCATGATCTCTCTCGAGGCTGCTTCTGCGTCGCAGTTGCAGCATTCGAACAGACTAAATGTAAAGTGGTCTCGCGTAACAACAGGTTGCTTGCTGAGCTTGGGGTATTCATAGGTGAAGTAGCTCACATAAATGAGAGCAACCAACATCCTTGGCTTCACAAACAGTCAGGCGGTCCAAACTACTGACCTTGGAGCAAGTAACCAAATCGCCCTTCCAAATGCACTTTCTTTGTGCAAAGCAAGCGTCATGAGGACGAAATAGGTTGCCGCCCCGATGAGCTGATCTCTCATGATATCTCTACCTCATGTCAGTCTCTGTGCTGTGGAAATCGCCAACATCATGGACTGCTCCAGTCTTTACAATGGACGGTTCTAGTCTTTACGAGGAGAGCCCCCGATTCACGTTGATGACTGTCCTTTTCAGCAAAGACCTGAAAAAGACCGATGAAAACAGGTGCAATCAACCGAGAAAACGACAGAAAAAGACAGAAAAGAACGGTCGAAAGAAAGATGACTTTTGGCAAACAAAGCAGCAAAGCAAAAATGACAACAGCAGAAACAACAAACAGCCCCAACAAACAGAAAAACAAGAAGACGTGGAAACCCAGTGACCCCACGTCACGAACACTCTCCACCCTCAAATGAAATACGTCTTGTCGGGTGCTTCGACTTTTTGGACAGCGAGTGGCTGAACTCCATCGCACTGTTGGCAGCAATCTGTAAAAGTGCCTCCCCACTCTTGGCCACGCCGCCAAGTGCAGCCAACGTCCGTGCCCGGAGCAATGCCTGCGATTGCTCCTCGCAGGTGCGGGAAGAAAGAAGCATGAGGAAGCGTCAAACACGCAGCCAGGGGCATGGATGACAGAAATGGAAACAAAACCATGCCATCCTTATACCTAGCATACCCCTTGAGGCTTTACTTCAATACGTCCATTGGCACACATTGGTCTTCATGCATCTCCCGGGCACCATGTTCTGCAAGCCGCTCAGCCGTGTCTAAGGTACCAAGCAAATCTCCGACTTGTAACTTGAACATTTGACCGCCAAATGTCTGCCTTGAGCTGAGAAAAATCGACACCACAAAGCTCCAATGTGCATCCCTCCTGCAACAATGCCTCTGCTTTGATCTTGCCAGCTTCTGCCATCAGCAATTCCTGGTTTCCCAGGGTGTCTTTCTCACTCGATATTCCATCCCGCTGATGGCTCTCTCTCTCTCTCCCTATCTCTCTCTCTATATATATATATCTCTCTCTCTATGGCTGTGTATAATATAGGTGTTTTGGACTAAATCGCCCACCTGAGCGTGTGAGGTTGCAAGGCCGCGTAAAGCACAAAACTCAAGCTGATAGTGACTGATAGTGTCAGTGTCAAATCAGTACTTGACAACTCTTACCACACCAACTCTCCCAAACAGGAGGCCGCAATAAACGACAACCTCCAGCGCCACTCCAAGGCGCCCAACCCACCCAAACCGACCTCGCCACCCAACGGACCGGCGCGTCGGAACGGGCGATCGATCCGAACGACTGCGGTGCCGGTGCCTTGGATTGACGTTCGACCAGTTCCTCCAGTCGCCGCTCCTTGGCTTCCTCAGTGACGGCCAGGACCGACCGGCCAGGACCGACAGGACCCCACGGAAGCTGTAAGAGGACTGTGGCGAAAGTCGGTTTGGGACAGGTCGGTTTGGGTCGGTTTCAGGGAAGTTTTGCCAGGAATGTCATGCAAAGGTGGCCTCAAAGGCGACCCTTTTTGGGGAGAGTGATTTGATTAAGGTGATGCCCATCTTGCAACATGATTGTTCTGAAGAGGGGTTCAGGGCATCAAGGAAGGAGATGGAACCCATGAATGTGGCCGTGTTGTAAGCGACTCTGATACTCTCCCGCATGTGTGGCATTTGTTCATGTAGCTTACATTGGGCCGCTGCTGACACAACGAAGGCAGGCCGGTAGCTGGCGGCTCAAAGCCAAGAATCGACCTCCTGCACTTCGGCCTGCAATGCCTGGTGCCGCACTGTCTCGTTGCTCTGTTGTGAGGCCAAGGCTTCTAAGGCCTGCTGCTGAGACTGTAGCGCCTTCTGTTCCTTCCGTGCCTTGGGCAATCTCGGGCAAACAACACGGAGCGAAAACAACGGTCGTTCAGGTCCATCAGTTTCAGGGCTAGCCATCTCAGGCCCACCTGAAGGCGTTCAAGCAGCGCAGCCAAGTTGCAAAGGCTTCGACCTGCCCTTGTAGCAACACACTACCAGCCCTGTAGATCACAGGAGGCCCTTCAATGGTAAACCCAGCCTCAGGTCCAGTTGCGATCAAAAGCGCAAGTTTATTCCTGTCATTTCTCGCGGGGCATGCTAGCTAATTTCAGCAAATGAAGCTAGTCAAAGCTAGTTCGAGTTGAGCATCAAAAAGGCCAGTCAAGCAGCTGAAGTCTGGACTCTCTGGACCTCATCTGCTCGCTTAAGCGCATGGGCACCAGCCCAAAGTACCAAGAGTGGCAGCAATGGCGGCAGCAACTGCATTGGGAGTTGTGGCAATTTCTTGCCTTTGAGCCAAGCAGGCTGCGCGGGAGGACGCGCCAAGGCTTGCCGAATGAGGCCTCTGACGTGGTCCATGCTTCGCATGGCAAAAATGGTCCAGCTTCGGCGAAGGTGGAAATTGCATTGAGCATCCACCAAATGTACACCACATGACCCTAGGCCCTAGGTGATTGCACCTCGAGTAACAGCGGTCGAACCTCAGCCATGCAGAGTCATTAAAAAGAAGCCATGAGTGGTACAAGTCGCTCACATCTGCCGAACCTTTGGAAGCTCCTATCCACAAACAGGACACCTTCCCAAAAACGTAGGTACACCAGCGTAGAGTTCAAGTAGCAGCTGGCATCTTGGATCAGGCCTGGGCTCCTGTGTGAGGAAAGCGAAGGGTTGCTCCAAGAATCACCGGCTCCAAGAGTCACGGCGTGGAACGTTCACGGCGTTTCCAGGTGCGGTGAGCGTTGAGGTGACTTTTCCAGACGGAAAGTTTCAATTGAAGCCTGGCTAAGCCTGTCACAGATCGAAGATCCCGTTCCAGAGTTCCAATACTTCAGGGTTCCAGGCGAAGAGAAACCAGAACACCAGGGCCGATTTTCTTGGAACTTAGAGGTAAGTGAGACCTTTGGGGAGTGGCTGTGCTCGAAGGTTTTTGGCCCTGGGCCTGAGGGTGTGAGCTGGGGGGTGGCCCACAGGATGGTGAGCATTAGGTTCACCTTAGCTTGCGCGGCTGCAGCTCATGGTTGGTGGTTCACGCCAAACGCCACGGAGGTGGCAGGGGAAGAACCTCAGGCGGCCTTCCCCGTCTGGGGCGAGTGATGGGAGAAGGTGGAGCCTGGGCAGCTACAGGTGTGGAGGGAGTGGGATCTACCTCTTTCGACACCGGCCTGTGGCTCGTGATCGACATGGTGGTCGGACGCCGCCGAGCGGTGCAGATCGGGCTAGTGCTCGGTCTATGCTTGGTGGCCCACTACATCTGGGCCGTTTGCTACCCGGTGGTGTCCGTGGTCGTGGCCCTGGTGATGGCGCTGATTTGGCTATGCCGCAAGCTGTTGAGATGGCTGGAAACCTCGGCTTTTTGGTTGCAGCGGGTCACCGGGGGTTCGCCTGAAGCTTCAGAAGCAGAGTTCCATGGACCTGGGACGGGGAGGAGGCCGGAGACTTCGCAGCTCAGGGCATTCAAGCGGACAGGTGAGGCTTTCAGTTGAACCAAGCCCGACAAGGGGCAAAGAGCGCCACGAAGCACCTCTGGGCTTGGATCACTGGCCCAAGGGTCACCGAGGCCACTATGGGCGTGATGCAACGCATCAAAGAGTTGGGCTCGGAGTCTGAACAAGAAGAAGAGGTACTGAGGTGCGCAGCTAGTCAGCTAGTCGGGTCACCTGGCTGGGCAGTGAGGGCGGACCGGCCTACCTGGCACCTCGACCCTGTGAGGCAAAAGCTTTGCAATTTGAACAGATTTTGACTGAGGACATGCCTGTAGGTTGTACAAAGGTAGCTTTGTGTTCCAGCCACTCCACCAAATACATGGTTGAACGGTATAAGGACAAGTGTAGTGTTACTTCATGTAAACGGGTGGGTTCTAAGTTCCAACACGGTGTCTTGTGGTGTGCCGAGCATGAGCCCTGGACGGCCCTTCGGACTTCCACCCCGCCATCAAGAAGGTCAAGGTCGAGATCCCGGGTGAGGGCCCATGTCGTGGACGATGAGGAGCCCGAGGACACGAGCCCGACCAGGAGGTGGAGGAGGACGATGAGCAACCTCGAGACCCTCTTCGTCGAGTCCAGGAGATCGGGGAGGGGCGGACTCCGAAGTATCGACGCACTTCAAGATCTCCAGGGCATACTCCAAAGAGCTCCACTATCAGCAGGATGGCCTTCGAGAGCACCAAGTCCGCGCTCGGTTGGGAGAAGAACGGATGATGCAGCGGGACGAACTTCTGAAGCACTTGATTGCCGAGGGGGGAGATGGAGCAAGCCCAAGGCCAGAAAGGGCTTACCCGCTTCCTGACTACATGGCGCTCAGAGCTCAGGAAGATCGAGCAAACCGGGCAAGAGTCAGAAGCCAGTGGATGGAGCGTGGTGGATGGGGGAGTTCGTCCTTCCCCAGTGAGTTTCCCCCAAAAACGGGACATGTTTTGCCCAAGAACGAAGCATGTTTTTCCCAAAAATGGAGCATGTTTTTCCCAAAAGTGTTTCCCCAAAACGTATATTTTTCCTGAAAACGGAGCTTCCCAAAGTCGGTGGCTGGTTTCCCCAAAGTCAGTGCCAGATTTCCCCAAAGTCGGTGACAGATTTCGCCAAAGTCGGTGACGGATTTCCCCAAAGTCGGACTTCCCCAAAATCGGTGACGGATTTCCCCAAAATCGGTGACAGATTTCCTCAAAATCCCTGACGGGTTTCTGCAGTTTCCCC
The DNA here is from genome assembly GCA_963970005.1 of Durusdinium trenchii. Taxonomy (NCBI): domain Eukaryota; class Dinophyceae; order Suessiales; family Symbiodiniaceae; genus Durusdinium; species Durusdinium trenchii. The sequence goes on along the minus strand of CAXAMN010013570.1, from coordinate 67,445 downwards.
AAAATCGGTGACGGATGTCCCCAAAACTCCGTGGCTGATGTTCCTCAAAAACCGAACCAATTTATTGCCCAAAACCGGAGCCAGTTTTTGTTTGCTGGAAAGGAGTCAGTCTTTCCCTAATATGTATTTTCTGCTGTTGTTTCAATTTGGGATAAGCACACATAGAGGCGCGCTCCACATCCGAATGAAACAACAGAATTTGAAAGAGAACAGCAAAACTGGACTAAGATGATGTTCACAGGCTTGAACACATTTGCTTTCTGGTTTCGTTTTCAAGGATGTCATTTCCAAATGGATTTAGTTTCCAAGCCTTTGGATGCAATCTCCTAAGCCGGTGGATTTCATTTCCAGACTGCATGGGTTTCATGATATCATTTCCAAACCGTATGGATTTTATAACCGCACAAGTTGGATTTGTGTTTCACGCGTTTTGTATTTCTGCCTGTGTCGTCCTTTCCAAGCCACTGCAAGTGTTAGAATGTCTCCGCTGACAACTGCAAACTTTGGACATTACTATGTTCACTGTTTTTCGGGCAAATTTGCTTCTCGCTAAACTTCATTCTAGTCACGGAACCTAGTCCTCAAACCATGAGTGGTATGAACGCAGTGAGTAACATCAACCTTAGTTCCCGATACGTGCGCAGAGATGTGTAAAGACGCTCAGAGATTTTGCTTGTTCAACCTTTCACATGATTTGTTGCAATTTGATGAACCTTTTCAAGTTGACTACACTTCATGAGATGTCCGGCTCACCCAAATGGCGTGGTGCACTTGCGAGTGTGGTTGGATGCTTTTTGGCAACAGGGACAACAAGAAATCCACTGCCAGTTCAGTGAAGCTATGTGGTCTACCTCCTCGTGTTGACGCGGGCGAAACAAACAGTTTTTGGGTAGCGGTGCAAAAAGCCGCCAGTAGGAACGAGACTGATGCCAAGACCTATTTGGAGAGCATTGTTGCGCTTGCAGACAGTCACATGAATTCCTGAAAAGTTGTTGACAGAGATGCTGCGATACAGGCTTTGGTGCTGTCAATGCAAAAACCAGGATTGGTGTTGGTGTTGGGGGGCAAAAATTTGGAGAAAACATTTCTCAAAGGTGAGGCAATCAAGCGATGCAGCGAGAGCGAAAGGAACATCGACATCATCTCACCGGATATGCGGGATGCTGATATGCTTGGCAAACCTTTAATCACAGCACTCGACCTGCAACGGCCAAAAATCTCTGCAGTTGAGAACCCGGGCAACGGAACTCTTGCATGCAGTGATCGCGCATATTGTCACCATCTTTGCAGGCGAGAGACTTGCAGTTGCCGGAGACTTGCAGTTGCCGGAGTGTGCTGGATGTTGTAGTCCAAGGAAAAGCACATATTTCAATGTTCATTGACAAGACCATCAGGAGTGGTAAGACCCACAGTCTCATTGTGGATGAGGCGAATTTGGCATTGCCCGGACTAGGTGAAGATGCGAACACGGCGGCCAAGTCAGCTCTACAAGCCGTCACAAAATGGACGAAGCAGACAAAGCAAGCAAGTGTCCTGCTGATATCTTCAAAGAGTTTGGGTATCTCTTCCGCCTGCAAGCTGCAGGGTTAGACCTCAGGCATATAGGCAAAGTCATTATCATTGGAGAAGTACCAAAGGTTAACATGCTAAAAATGCTGAAAGATGATTGGGGCATGGATAAAGACTTGGCAGAGATGTTCTACAATTACTTCGGCGGCGACATTTACACCACCAAGCAGGCTTTGGAGAGTCTCATGCGGAAGAGGGAAAACTTTGACCCCTTTGCAGTTATGCAGTGCCCCGGGCTGCCTTCGTGTGTGAAAAATGCAGTGGCGAGGGCTCACTTGGAGTACATCGCCAAGCAAGGCTTCTCTTTGGTGGAGGATGTGAAGACAGACAAAGGTGCAAGAATGATTGCGGAGGAGAACCTGGGCGGGGTCATCAACAAGGATGCCATCACCTTTGGATTGCCCGCTTCATTGACACGGTTGAGGAATGGGCTTGTCATCCCCTCGTCTTATCACATGAAGCTGCTGATTGCCCGTAAGCTCCAACAAATTCCTTTGCCAACATCAGGACGGTGTTTCAGAAACAGGTTCTCTTTCGTGTTTGGTCTGTTTTGCATACGCTGTTCCAAAGAGGAGGTGGATGGAGGTTGTTGATATATATATATATGTGTGTGTGTGTATGTATATGGACAATCACGAAGTTGATACAGTAGATAAAGGTAATACAAGCAATGGACTGCACCACCGGCTGTTTGGGTGAGACAAATCCGCAAGGACTGCAGAGAAGTGCATTCAATGACCGTGTAAACACATTTTGTTTCAGCAAAGTCGTTGCTCTGACCAAAGCGGTGCACTGACGACCCCCGGACAGTTCGGTTGAAGATTATTGTCGCCGTTCGTTCAGGTTCATGCTCTTTTCCCGCAAAATAACGCGTGATGAAGGGTAAGTCCACGGTGCAAGATTCTACACTGTTATGCTACGAACTTGGCAGGGTTCAGGACTTTTAGGGAGAAGATTGCAGGGTCGTTCATTCCTCAGGATGTATGAAATACTTGTTCCTTTGCTGTGCCCTTTGGTAAGTAAATGCGAGTAGCACACGGTTGGAAAGGGTTGAGTTTGAATGTCTTGGCTGTTGACCTTGCAGGACGACAATGGCGACTTCGAGTTGGTCGGCAATGCTTTCCAGATTGACCCTGCGCCTTCAAACATTGTGCACTTGACATGTTTTCATCCCAACCATATCATTGCCATTCCGCTATTTTTTTCTTGGCATTTTCGTTTGCAAACCCTCGGTTGACAGGATTATTTGAAGAAGGTGCAGACCTCAAATGGAGTTTCTTTCATTTTGTTTTGGAACAGCTTTGAGATGGGCAATGACAAAGATTAAGCAGAGCGACCATCTTTGCAACACATGCTGTGAGTTCATCGTTTGCGTTCATGTCCAATAGTGTCTTAGTTGATGTTGAGTAGAAGACAAAGCAGACAGTGAAACAAAGCCAGAACATGTTTTCTTGAAAGCAAAAGTGTATGGGTGGTATTGTCGTTCAGCTCTCAGGCGATCAAGAAGGAAGAAGAACTATCCATTGCACCTTCCAAGATAGAAATATTTAGCCAACAGGAGGAGCCGTGGTGCCAGCAACTTGTTTTGCCAGTTGCAGTAGCTTCAATGACCTACCAGTTCGTGTTTAGTCAGCTCTTTTTTAGTTTGAATGCCTTCTCCACAGGACGGCAACTGGAGCAAAGAAGACGAAGAAGCTTCCATTAAACGCGGTGTCTCCAAGTCCTCCCCTTAGTACAAACATGTTAATACTCTGAATATAATATACTTGTTACAAACACCTGGTTGAAGTGCGGGGGTCAACCAATCATTCCAGGTTGGACTGCTATGGTTACCTCATTCCATAGAGGCTGGCTTGTTTGTGAGCAACGTGTGCGCAGTGTGGCAATGCCTTTCTTTCTAAATGCTGCTTCTTGAAACACGTTTGCTTTGTGAGGCTCTTTCTGACCCGACTGTGAGTATTGGACGGTTTGTTTCATTCCATGTATCAAATTGCGACTTTCTTTTGCTCCCTGCACGTGCATCTTCTCCATTGTAAGATGTGTAATATTTTTTGTTGTTGCAAACTTTGCACTTTGATATAAAGATGCAAAGGCGGCACATTAAACTGGGAAAAAATGAGTTGAAGAGGCAACTTGCCACAAACGATCGGTGAGCGGCTGGTACAGAAGCCACAGAGCTGTTCAGCGCGGAGTTTCACCCAACCGTGGCAATAAACACGGAAAATGGACTCATGGAAGTGGTGATTGGTTTGACGGATGGCTTTGTGCACGCAAGCGCCGTTGCCGTTGTGACTTTTGCCACTGTGAAATGACAAGAGGGAAAATCGTTTGAACATCGAAGGAAAACCTGGAGAAAATTTAAGGAATACAGTTCTTCTTTCTGGTGTTCTTATCCTTTTGGACTGTGCGTGCTTATCCCAAATTGAAGCAACAACAGAAAATGCATATTAGGGAAAGACTGACTCCGTTCCAGCAAACAAAAACTGGCTCCGGTTTTGGGCAATAAATTGGTTCGGTCTTTGAGGAACATCAGCCACGCATTTTTGGGGAAATCCGTCACCGATTTTGGGGAAACCCGTCAGGGATTTTGAGGAAATCTGTCACCGATTTTGGGGAAATCCGTCACCGATTTTGGGGAAATCCGACTTTGGCGAAATCTGTCACCGACTTTGGGGAAATCTGGCACTGACTTTGGGGAAATCAGCCACCGACTTTGGGAAGCTCCGTTTTCAGGAAGAATATACGTTTTTGGGAAAAACTTTTGGGAAACACATGCTCCGTTTTTGGGAAACACATGGATCGTTTTTGGGCAAAACATGCTCCGTTTTTGGAAGAACAGGCCCCGTTTTTGGGACAAAGTGGCTCCGTTGGGCTGTGAGTGGGCTGTCAAAGAGGATGGTCAACCCCGGCGTGGACCAAGGAGGAGGAAATGGGCCGGGCAATGGCCAGCGAGGCCACAGGCACTCCAAAAAAGGGAGTGAGCTGCACACCAACCAGGTGCGCAACGCCGCCAGAAAAGGGCTGAAGCTGTTGCACAGCAAGGCACACAAAGGTACACATTTAGGGCAGAATAGAATAGAACACCAGTTCCAACGATTCCTCTTGTGTGGGCAAGGCGATGCCGTGATGGAAGACTCCCATTGTTGCGTCTTGAGGGCCCTGCCATATCAGGTTGCCCGACACTTTGGTACAGGCTGGCCAGACTCCTGCAATGAAAAGGAAAATCTGCAGCAGCATATAGTAGGGGGGTTCCAACACTTGCCCATCACAGAACTGTCCTGAGACTGTCAAGGTAGGCCATGTGATTGGCTCCTAGGTCCCCCGCATAGATTTTTGAGGCCTGTTCAAGCAAACGCCCTCGACAAACAGCAACTGTATGCACCTGGAAGAGGGACTCCAGGACCATCGTCTTCACCATATGGCTGATAAATTCAATTGTCAATATCCTATGATAGCATATTTATTGACTTTGATGCGTATTTGTGTTTACTCACATGTTGTAAACAGGATTGACGCTGTGGCCAAAGGCGACATCCTCTCCGACGGACTGGCACCTTCTTGTACAAGGCCTGATCTGGCCAACACACAATGCACCCTTCACAACATATCAATAAACCCAGCATTGCCTCCGCCTCAGCGACGAAATTGAGTTTCAACTTCACGCGCGCCAAGTTTTGCAAGCAGCCTGCGTACCTGTCGCCGGCATGCACTCTGCCATCTCAAAAAGTATTCAAACATATCGGACGCTGAACCAGGCCGAGCACTCGACATGTTCCTCACCAACAGCTGTGGCAAATGCAGTCCTCGACCTCCAAGTTGTCTAAGACTAAGACTGAAGCAGCCAAGCGAGATTATCTAAAATCTGAATCAGATCTACCAGTAACAAGAAGATACTGTAACAAGGTGCATCGCTACTAGCAGCAAGAAGCTACTAGTAGCTAAGTGCATCGCTACTAGTATAGACCTGAGGCTGTTGCTCTTCAAGTAGCTCCATGGCTCTGTTGTGACGGCCCACTTCAAAGTAGGTCTGGGCCAAATCGTTGCAAACCTCAGCTGTACACCTCGTTGCTGCAGCTGAGTGATCAACTCTCCAAGAATCCGGCTCGGGCATAATCTTTGCTGCCCTTGCCGGAAGCCTGCACAAAATGCCCTGTGTGCCCGAGATGACGATACCATCCGTGTTTCCAGAAGATCACCCATAAAAATCCTGAGAAGAAACATAAGGAGCAATGACTGGGAGCTAGCAGTTGAAGTGTAGTGGATCCCCTACACAATATATAGAATGGAAGAAATGGAAAAGCAATCATGAGGCTACAAAGGCCATTGCTATTAAGTTGAAGGCCATTGCTACTATATAGGTGGTTGCAATTGCTCTTGGGTTGGAGGCCATCGCTATATATATATATAATAGGAGGCTACAAATGCACTTGGACAGAACTTCTGAACTGACAAAATGGCAGACGGCCTTCCCGATGGCCACCCTGGCCTCTGGCAGGATGACGCGACCACTGGAGGGTTTAATTAGCATGCTGTCATGTTCTCTGGCACAATGAGACTGCAACACTAGAATTGATGCACTTTGTTTTGCAAATGTGGAAGAGCTGGGTCTTCCAAATCTTGAGTCTGTGAGACTGTTGCCAGCCTTTCGATAATGCTGGATGGCCTAGCGGTAAAAACACTGAGGAACCAGCTACGAAGGGAATGCAGCAAAGAACATGTGTCACCAGCTCTTGCCGTCTTAGGATGTCTTTGCTTAATTTCGATCTGATGGCAAAAAGTGGTCGAGCAGGAAAAGACTTGAAAGTGGTAGTTTCATTCCATGTTGTAATTCACCAAGGCGTCCGACGGTTTGCAAATCACCCTTCTCACGGCAGCTGGCAGCCTCAGCGAACAGTTCTCATGTCCGACAGGCTGAAACAGTCTGACCTTGTCACGCCCCTTTGTGGACTGCCTATTCCTTCAAAGCTGGGGGCCTTCTCGAAGAAGCGGACTGCATCTGTAGTGCTCCTCAAACCCTTTTTGGTCTTGTACCTTGGCACTGAAAAGACCGACACGTCAACAGCATGGGTCAGAGTTCCAGGCAAACCTGAACAGAATGGTTGGTTGGGGATGCATATTGCCATGAGTTCTGGGCATGAAGACTCCACCGCAAGTTTTTTATGTGTCTTGCACTTTCTTTCATCAATCGCTGTAGGTGCCCGTTCTGCTGTTCCACCTTCTTGACTTGTCGCAGCTCCTACCAGTGCCACCACGATGCAAATTCACAACAACATTCTGATGAAGCTACTAGGAACAAAGGGCATCGCTACTAGGAGCAAGGACGCTACTAGGGGCTCCTGGCCTTACTACCAGGAGCAAGAAGCTACTAGTAACAAGGTCTTTGCCAATGCACCGCACCTCGCCACCAAAACCTTGCGCCGATCGTGGCGTGGCCTCCAAACCACCCAAACACATGCCGATAAATCCAAACATGTCCATCCAAGGACTGGAACTGGTTTGCTACAATCGTAGTACATCCTGGATAAACGCCAAGCCTTGGTAGTGGCAAGTCCAAGGTGCCTGCGAACAACTCTTATAGCTAGAAGTCTGACAATCAACTGTCGGATTTGACTGACCCTGCCGCTGCCATGAACCTTCAACAAATACATGTGTTTCAACATGTGTGTAGGGGTGTTTCAAAATCAAGCGCAGTCATGGCGGACTTTCAGTCATGATGGGGTTCGGGAACCTGAGGTTGAAAACATGTGAAAACAGCCACACAATGAGATCAGTCGATGGTGGCAGTGCCTGGCTGGTAGTGCCAACACACGCTAAATTCACTCTGGAATGCATTTTGTGCTTGATCTCCCACAGCACAATCAAAGGTAGGTAGTGTGTTGCAAAACTTGCTGACATTCGTGACAGCACCAGCCATCTCCCACATGTGAACAGCCCTTGCAATCACAAACTCGTGCAACGACCGTATATTCACCAAGTTTCTACGGCCCTCCGAGTTTGGATAGCCGCCCATGCAATCGCACAGGCTTTGCTGTCCGCGGCCGAAAACGTGTGCCTTTTCCAAGCCGGTGAACAGGAACTCCAAGAAATACGCTGCTGAGGCACACTGAACATTTAAACTCTGATGATGCTTTAAGCGCTAGCGACCGCTAGTGTGCTGCGACATGCTCTCTTGAAGCGGCCAAGGTTCCAATCAAGGCTCTGATTGCTGGAGGTTCCGCCACTGTCAGTGCGCGGGATCATCCCAACCTGCCCTGTACCTGATGAAGCGCCGCTGCGCCAAGTGATCCTCGGTCTCAGCATGCATCTCTTCAATAACAAGTCCGTTGGCTCAGTCGCCTTTGGGCCAGACTTGGCAGCTCTTTTGCTGATTCTGGCAGCTCCAGCAAAAGTCGCAAGAACGTCAACTCGGCTGCGGTTGTTCTTGCCCGTGTTCTTGAAGTTGTTCTTTGGGCTCGTAGACTCCAATCTCTTGTTCAGCCGCGGGTGGAAAAGAAACGGGTCCTTGCCACGATGCCATAGAGGACGTTGGACGTCCTGCTCAAAGGCCGGGCTTAAAGATGGTCGGGTCGAATCTGGCTCTTGGCTTTCGCCTTCGGTACGGTCGTCGGAGCCGAGCGCCGTCCGACGGGCTTTTGCCTGGGAAGCTTCCTGAGTGCGTCAATGCTGGAAGATGAGGACTTCTGCGATGGATTGCGCAAGCGTCCCAACACTTGAGTCGTCGTCGGTGTTGCACGCGGCGCGCTCGACGTAACCTGCGCCTCCAAGCAGCGGCCCGTGCTGAGCTCAACGGAAGCCCAGCGATTTCAGAATGAAGATCATTCCAACACCGTGTCTGTAACAGCTCTTTCCACACGTGTGACCTACATGCATTGCTGGCAAAGTAGACGATTAAAACAATCAATTAGGTTGCCAGCAACTTCAATAACACTTAAACCGGTGAACCGGAACACCAACACAAACAATACCAAGAAGCAACAAGTAAAGTCCGCCGTGGCCGCGGTGTGGCAACGGCTGCGGACCTTTTTGACAACTTGAGCCAAAAGTACAAGTTGACCAAAAACTATGTCTATACATGAGGGTTACTGTACACAGGAATTCTCAAGTCCCCCCTCATAGTGTGATGGACAACTGTACAGCTAGTAGTTCAGGTCTGAGACAATCGCTTCATTGATTGAACCATCTGTGACCTGACAGTTCCTATCGAAAGACTGCAAGCGAACATTACAGGCTTACGAACGGCTTTTGGGAGAGGCGCTTTGTGCAGCCAGACTCCCTGCATGCAAGCTTGGCTGCGCTCGGCAATAGCACTGTGCGACATGCATTGTCCGGACTTTCATTGTCCGGACTTTCATTCATCTAACTTAGTTTTGAACTGCGGCTGGTTATCGCTTAGCTCCAACCATTTTATTCATTGCAGATCTAGCTTAGCTTCGAACTGCGGCTGACTATCGCTTAGCTCTAGCCATGTGAACTCCTGCCTGCATCATAAGACGGGAGCGGACTCAGGGAGAACTGCAACAATTCCAATGCATTTCCCCATTTGGATAATGGCAACCCTTTTGTAAACACATCGCCCTTTTGCTGAGTCGTTTCGATACGCTGGACTGAGATGTCATCAGCATTATTTATCCGCTGTTGAAGCCACATGTATGCGATGTGTTTTGCTCAAATGCCTCAGCTTGTTGGAGTAACCTTTGAAGATAATGGAGACCACAGCTGCATTGTCTTCGAAAATCTTCAGGGTCATACCTGGGATCAACTCTTGCCACACTTGCAAGGTTGGGATTGCCTCTGAGAAGACGGCTGTAGAAAGCGAAACAAACTCGCACTCTGTTGTTGATCTCGAAACTACGCTTTGCCTCTTAGTGCCCCAGCTCACAGGAGCAAAGCTGGAGGGACCCGACACCGCAAGGACGAATCCTGAGGTTGAGCGCATCGACCTGATGTCCCCGCCGAAATCGGCATCGCAATACAGGGAGAGATTCAACAGCTCCGGCGGATCGCGAATGCACATCACAGGGGAGTATTCATGGGACTTATTATGCAAGTACCCAATGAGTCTTGCGACTCGCTTGTCGTCGTTGGCTGACCACACCGTAATGTGTTTCGCCAACAGGGTCACAGCGAATGCGACGACTGGTCTGCTAATGCGACAAAGCCACATCAACTTCATTATTCATTTGGCCGAATGCGGCGAGAGCTGCCCCTTGATCTCGTCATCAGCAGGGATCAAGGCTCCGTCGTCCCAGGTGGGCGAGGAGTAGGCCTTTACCCGCGTTTTCGCCAGCTCTTCATACAGCTCCACGCACTGTTTGGCGAAGTCTGCTGATTCTAAGGCCACTGCTTTGCTCCCTTGAAACCACACAAGCCTATGATTTCGTCCTAAGACTCTCCCATATTCTGTGGGTGGATCTAAATTATTCTAAATTTATATACTGCTTGAGGGTTTTCCAGAATCCTTCGTGTTCGGAGGCTGCACCTGAGAGAGTAAGGTCGTCTACGCAGACGCTCATCACCAGAGAACGACCGAAACAAAAAACCGAGGGCATCTCGCTAAACTCGACACCAGTGAGTTTTTCATGCAAGATCCTGGAAAGGTGGGCCAGCCAGCGCGCAGACGACTCTGGGTGGCCATAAAGGCTCTTGTACAGCTGAGCACAAGGCATGTGGACATGTTTCTTGGACGCCGGCGCGAGCTCAGGTGGCAACAAAACGAAGGTTCGATGCTTCGTGCCAAGTGCAGACTGAATATATGCCCGGGCGCAATCAGACGTTGAACAAGTGTTCCCCTCGATCATCGAAAAGGCTATCACTGTGTTCAAGGCTGCAAGTGAACTCGGAGCGGAAGCAGCAAGATCTTGGAAGATGGCGCTCAAGCCCCCCTGATCCTTGACTGCGTCACCTCGGAAAACGATCCGAGCCTTGATCTTCCAGTCAGATGGGTTCTTTTCATATCCCTTTTTACTGACTATCACCATTAGGGCTCCGAAATGCAGAGTCTTATTGGGAAATTCCCTGATCACGTCTGCCCTTGACCTAATCTCATCTTCAATCCAGGTCCCCTCCGTCACCAAACCATCTTTCTCATTCTTGATGGCATGGTAGACCTCTGGACGGCCCTTCCAATCGTCACGCTCCAACAAACGATGAACAAAAGCTGGTGTCGCAAGCTCTTTGCAACCACTCTCATGCATGAGAACATCAGTGGGAACACACGGCATCCCTTTGACAACATGCTGCCGATGCAAATGGTTTACGCGAGGTGTACACGGCGTGCAAAATACATGAGCGTTGATGACATGTGGAAATAAAGCACGCAACATGATTTGACAAAGAGGCTCTGGGTAGAAGGCTGAATTTCGAGCGTACTTCCCTTCAAGGGGTGCATGCTTGTCATGCGTGCACTTCAACATTCCCAAAGAATCAGCCAACCTCTTGTTGTTCGTGACAAACCTCCACGGCTTTCGAGCGGGATTGTTGTCCTTGGCGGTGATCCCTACGGCGCAGCCATCAAAAGTGGCAGACAGCAGTTGCCTTTCTGTGATCCAGGACGCTAAGGCTCACACATCCACCCTGAACAATACCTTGGCCACTCGAAAGACACAAAACCACCATTGTCAAGAACATGGTTTGCGACCCTGATGAACGAATGCATCATTGAAACATTTTCCCTACGTTTCTCTCGAAGGATGTTGGACAACTTGGGGTTCTTTGCTTCATTCAACCTTTGCCAAGCACTCCAAGGGGACCACATTCAATGGAACCATGGATTGAACAACCAGGAATGGCTTTCACAACAAGTTGGTCGATGTTCACTTTACTTGCAAGATCTATGTGTTCCCTACAAAGTCTTACAACTTTAATCCCAAGCTCTTCACGAACCCTACCGAGTGCTGAGTCCGAAGCGCAAGCAAATTCAAACAGAATCTTGCCACCTGGGGAATTGTGGATCTGACTGTACAAACGTTCAGGCTTTGCGGCTGCTCCAAGACAGCATTCTTTGCTGGCAGCGACTGCCGATGCATATGTTTCTTGTACAATCGTTTCTGGAGCTTTCTTTGCAATGGCATCATGAGACATGGCAAGGACGGCATTTATGCCGGCTTGAACACGATCTTCATCACCCCCAGGATCATCTTCATCGTCAGAGGGCGGAGGACACTCTGGGACTTCCTCCTCTTCATTCTCTTCGGCCTCTGACACAACCGTTGGGGTATACTCTTCATCAAGCAAGTCTCCATGGATCTCCGGCATTTCAAAGGTTGGAGGCTCAATTGCTGGAGTCGGAGGAGCACCGAATGCTTTCTCACACCGGGCAATGCATTCGGCATTGTGCGCAGACGAATCAGCATCACAACCCTTGCAACCCTTGGCTGGACCGATCTTCAGCATCCTACTGTACGTGATGTAAACCCTGCGTGCTTTAGACTTAGTCTCTGGGGTATCCTCAATGAAAAGGACTGGCAGAGGATCCACGTCAGCGAGTTGACGAACATCAGGATCCGAGAAGTCATTCAATGCCTTCTCTGCAAGACCTCTCAAAGGAAACACACGCTCATCATGAACATACACCTCTTGATCCGGGACGACCACAATGGAAACACGACCTTGCTTCAAGGACTTGTAATCCACAAGTCTCATAACACCTTTAAACCGACACCCAAACTCAAGCTTCCAACCTCCCATTAGGGCTGGCGAAGAATTGGGGGCGAGTTTTGACTTCTCTTGAAACTTTGCTCTATAGAAAACCAACTGACCCAAAATGTAGTCTGCACCTTTGAACTCAGAACCAAAAAGCCTTTGACCAATGCTCGATGCTCATGGAAACGGCTGTGTACTGACAGGTCAGGGTCCAAAGTTTGTCCAAAGCTTTGGGAACACTGCGAATCCTGCTTGCAAGCGCATGCTTCTACAAGACTCTTCAAAGGACCTGATCTGGCGCTCAAGCACACTGTTGTGAGGCTATCTCCTTGGCAAGGATGCATCAGGAAGCCAACCCAGTGAACGAATGGCCTTCAGAAGCTCCTTTGCGCAGTCAGTCTTACAAATGGTTTGAGGACTCTTGGCCTTTGTACCTACAAAATTTTACCGAGTCAGTATCTTTTGTCGTCAGGGGTGTGCTTGGAAAACTTTGCTGAACAAGTCCATCACTACAAGAACAACAAATTCCTTCCCCGACGAAGATTTTGACACGATCATGTGATCACAAGCAACTTGCTGGCCGAACGCTTCAGGAACAGGGAGATCACTCTCTTCATCTGCTCTACGATGGGACTTGATGCGTTTTGAGTACAGCCTAGCGCGATTGCAAACATCACAAAGCGCGGACTTGGGGAAATGCGTCATGCAATGCTTGGTAGACAATGCAAGTTCCCTTTCACACGCGAACTTCTCGGATTCAGGGACCTTTGGCAAAGCCTCCCCTGGAGCAACGCCACGAATGTCGTCTGCAACTGAATGCGAAACAGCGCCTTCAGGAGACCGGACCTCGGGTAGGACTGACCTCACCTGGTACGCCTGGGGTGAAATCGAAAGATCTGGAAAAATATGGGACGAACTGGAACTGATTGCAGTCTTTTATATAGTATGGGAGTTGATTAGGCAACCACAAAAACCCCATACCATTTGCTGACATCAAGACCAACAGAACGGACAAACGGGGATGAGTCAAGCACGAAGTGATTTGCTTCATGAGAGATTCCTTCCCGATCCCCAAGACCGATTGCATTGCTCGAATCTCTGTTTCCTTTATGTGTTGAAAACCTCAGGCTCTCATGCGAAGGAAGCTGGAACTGGCTGAACACTTCTGGAGACACTCCCTGCCTTTCTAAACTCTGCGGTGGCAGCCTTTGCAGGGTTTGCTAGAGGGCTCGGCTTCTCTTTGGGATCTTTCTTCCATGACTTTGGCTTCAACGAAAGCTCAATGGACCTGGCATTGGTGTCTTGCCTTTCCTCAACGAGATGCTCCTGCAATCTTCCCCAAAGGAAGTCGAAATCACGAAGTTCCTAGCTGTATGCGGAGCGTTTGATCTCATCGATGGTCCTTTCAAGCTTCCGGACATTCCTCAACCGATGGAACAACCATTCACCTAACATTCTCTGATTCGGCCAGTCAGCAGGGTCAATGGAGTTCAAAGTCTTCATGACTGCGCCGCTAAACTCCTGGAGATCTTTCAACGAAAAACCATTGAGTTCCACCTCAAAGATGCTTTGCGATGTGAGCAACGAACCACGAGTACGGTCGAGATCGAAATGTCGAGCAATCATATACAAGATCATCCTACCTCGGGGGACTGTGGACTGACGTGCGCTACGCTCGACATACCCTTGAACTTTGAACAACAGCTCAGGGATCGATCGCACGGCTTTGAGAAGCTCAGACGCAAGCCACCTATCAAACCTTGGAATCAGGCCCGACGAACTCTGGCATTCCTTCTCCTGACCTACCTCGAAGGCCGTGACAGCCCACTTGGAAAGGTATTCGTTTGACGAAGTGTTCAAGCGGCCAAGCATCAAAAAGAAGTTTGTCTTCCAAGCTCTACAGTCTGCAGCACTCTGTGGAACTACCTCCAGTTTGGTGTGCAACAAAGCTCTAGAATCAAAAACTTTCTGAGGCATGTGGGGGCGATTCTGAAATCAACTCCTCTTCATCATCATCCGACCCTTCACCCCCCTGATCGTTGGGATCCGGCGGACCTCCAGGAAAGCCTTTGGCAACACGAAGTCCGCGAGGAGGTCCTACACGAGGCGAGGATGAATGAACAACTACCTGCTTCATGAGAACGATCGAACGAAGGTCGGGGCTCACGACTTGGATCCGTGCTATTTCGGCTCGATTCAAGTGTCGACATTCTAGAACTGAGTGACTGAACGGCTTCCATAATCGACTCCAACATCGCTCTATTGCCTCCTTCGGTGTCCTTGGGCGAAGATGCATCAGGCACAGTCTTCGAGACGAATGCAGGCGCAGGCGACTGGATGACCGCGGCGCTTGAAGCAGCCAGTCGGGCCTCCAGCGACGAGATGCGATCTTGTCGAGACGAAGACTCTTGGCAAAGACGTTGGATTTCTGAATCTTTATGGCCTAACAGGTCGAGGGACTTTTGGTTGAGGTCGGACAAACAATCGATCTCATCTTTCGCTTTGCGAAGCTGACCCTCAAACATGGATTGGTTGAATTTGATCTGGTTCTCAAGAGTTTGCTTGACATCTTGGACCGCTTCATGCAAGCTCGTGATTGTTGTTTGGAGCACTTCATTCTGACCACGGAGTTCTTCGACAAGGGATGTCAGGTAACACCCATATGAGCAGTGGCTTCCTGGAAGACTTGTTGAGCAATACCTTCAAAGTGCAAAGCCCTGGTGTCTGCTTCCCCGATGAGTCGCTGTGATTCAGCTACAACACGAGCGAACTCTGCATGGTCAGTACAAACATTTGCCACCTGGACCGTGTTAAAAGACTGGGCGTCATGAAGGTGCAATTCCTGAGTCAAGCTTGATTGATTGGGCATGACTTCATCTTCTTCTCCGGGACCCTGGAACCCAGAAGGACCTACCGATCTCTGGAGCAACCCACTGGACGAAGGCAACGACCGAAGGTCAGTGAGCGCCGGAATCGATGGTTCAACCACTGATGATCCTTTTGCTTGAGTCTGAGATTGGGATTGAGCACCTTTGGGCATGTTTTTGATGACTCTACTCAAAGATCTCTTCGGAGGCTTTGACCCTCTTCTTCCCTCATGAGGTGTTCCGGAACCGTGAGAAGATTGAGACCTGCTCCTAACAGCAACTGCCAAACCACCAACAGTAGTATCTGAACTGACATTGACATGATTCACTGGCCAACTATCCAAACACTCCCAATCCACTCTTTCTTTTGGCGGGAACGAATGCACGATTGGCGCAGGCTCTTTCGGGAACTGGCCTAGCGAACAAGGCTCCTGCGGCGCTTGAAGCAGCCGGACAGGAGCGGCTTTGATGCGAACTCAATCGCGAGGGGTCGAATGGCGCTGCACGAATCGCACCAATCGATCAACAAGCCAGGGCGCTGACAAGCTCCAAGACCTTTGCTCTTCACCAAAAATCGCTGCAACTCGAGGTTTGCGAATCTGAATCGCAATGAGGCTCGCTTCACTGAACTCTCGAAGCACCTCAGTGTTGCCGTCCAAAATCACAGCTTGACCTCGAGTCAACGATCTCAGCACCTCAAACTTTCCACCTGGGCCCGTTCTCTCACGGGTGACAATCACACAGTCAACCGACAATGAACTCTGCTGTACCGCGGTGATCAAATTCCTCTCGTTCACCACGCTGTCGTGAATGTGCGACAAAACAATGACCTTCACCCGACAATGCAAGCCCAACTCTTCAATCTCCTGACGCAAGCGACGAACTGCTGCAACGTGGCCCGCAGGCGGATTACCAACGTGATCCACACGATCCGGAGGATTGACACTCGGGTCAACGTCAAGGACCTGATGGTAGTCCAATGCAATCACCGGATCAGAACCCCAGTGACTCAGCCTTTCTGCTGCCTGCCTCAACGAATCACCGTTCGCCCACACGTAAAACTTGGCTGGCCTCTCTGTAAACAATGTCAACTCGCGACCACGGGTGAAGACTGACTCCAGGCACCGGGTGGTAGTACTTGAGGATGTCGTAAGGCCGATTACCGGCAGGTGTGTCAACAACACTCGAAGTCGCTCGGCTCGGAACTGCCTTCGGTTTTGCCGACGGACCTGAGGAGCTGGACGACGCAGTGCCTGATGGATTCCGACCTGATGGACTCCAAAGCCTTGAACGCGGCACAAGATGCTCTGCCTGCAACGAAGTCAAATCAACTGCTGCTGTAAATGCGACAAACTCAACTTCGTCAGTCTCCTCACCCGAATCCTCGCTTGCACTCGGCTCCCAATACCTAGAAGTCCCAAGTGGCCTTCTTTGACCGCCAGCGTGAACGATAGGAACAGCCGACGGATCGCCTCCCGAATTGGCAATGTACGCGTCCCTGCGTCGCCGTGCGGCAGCACCTGCTCGAATGCCTCGCCGCTGTGGATTGGGCGGCGGGCCTGGCGGCTCAGGAGGCCGCCACGGTCGACGCGGAGGCGATCGGGAAGGCGCCCGCGGCCGACGTGACATGCACGGGTTTTCTGTGGACCCCGCAACCACGCTACTGAAGGATGCTGTTGTGTTGTAACAAGAACAAGAAAACAATCAAAAGCCGACACGGCTGATAACCACTTGAACCGGTGAACCGGAACACCAACACAAACAACACCAAGAAACAACAAGTCAAGTCCGTCGTGGCCGCGGTGTGGCAACGGCTGCGGACCTTTTTGACAACTTGAGCCAAAAGTACAAGTTGACCATAAACTATGTCCATACATGAGGGTTACTGTACACAGGAATTCTCAAGTATAACAGGAAAGGGAACATCCAACATTGTGAAGAAAACCGTAGAAGACTAAGACCAACAGCTGCACCAAGCGAACGCAACAAACTGTTTCAAGTGAGAACCAAATCTAACATGTGCATCCACAATGCTCGCACTCAAAAGAAACAAATGTCCACCAACGGCTGACGGCAGGTAGAATGGTCACTGAAGAAGATCGGAAACACCTTCCAAAATGCCTTGGACATCAGGCTCTTCCTCATCTCCGGCAACCTCGTCTCGCCGCCTGTTTGAGCGCCTTCGAGCGCTGATGCGTCAGTATCCTCTTCTTCGACAGTCTCGAACTCGTTGTCCGGACTTGAACTTTCTCTTCCCTTTTTCCTAGTAGCTTCTAGCTACTAGTAGCGATGCACCTGTTACTAGTAGCGATGCACCTTGTTCGTAGTAGCTTCCCTTTTTCCTTGTTGCCGCTGTTTCTGCTTGACCTCAGTGATGATTGGTGGTGGAAGAGGGGCTTGCATTGCCTCTTGATGGCAATCATCGTGTCAAAAAGGAGGCGGTGGTTGTTCAGAAAAGCTGCACAAACTCTCCGCACTTTAAGCTAGCAGTAACAAGTGCCACGCTAGTAGTAACAGGTGCCTTAGTAGTAACAAAAAGCTAGAATCCGTTTTTTGAGGCGAAAATTGCCGCCAATCTCTGACTCTCTGGACCGAGAGTCAGAAGGGGGTTCAAGCAGTCCACGACTCGCATGGCCCTACTTCCGCACCGAGATGCCACCAGTGCTCTTTCTGACCTTCGGTAGTGCAGTAAGCTCTGACACTTTCAGCGTTGCGCACCAATGACCTGTAGTCACTCATCAGCGTGTGCTTCTGATCCTGCAATCCCACGAAAGGCCTTCTTTAGCACGCAACGCCTTGTGATGCCTTGTGACTTGCAGCTTGCATACAGGACTAGTACAGCATCGCGGGGACTCATGCACGCTTGTGGGCACCTTCCCCAGAGGTGGTGGTGGAGCTCCAGTCTTGTACTTTACAAGTGCGACGGGGTCTTGGAGTCAATCGACTCAGGATCTTCAGGTCTGTCAAGGAGTGATCTCCAGGTCTGTCTTGGATATCTCCAGGCACACACCAACTGGTCCAACACAAAGGTCGTGTTGACGCCAGGCGGCAGGGGAGGTTCTGTTTGGTCTGGCTGGGTTCTTCTTGGTTGTCTGCGGGATTCTGACAGGGAAGCAGTCTTGTGATTCTTGGTAAGGATCTCAGACTCTGTTATGCGATTCGGGCGGTGGCGGAGAAAGCAACGCGGCTGAGAACGGGACGCATCTGTTGCTCAACATGTGCTTGTTGCTGTTGCTCAGTGTTCATGCTCAATCGTGGTAACGGTTCGTCCGTCTCGCACAACCAGGCAACATAGAACCCAACACCACCGTCAGCTTTTCTACGCACGTCTCTGCTTCACACCTGGCGCCCTTCCAAACCTCAATCATAGAGGACGCAAGCGCTGTCGGAAAGGGTGCGGGAACTGAAGATCGAGCTCCGGATGACACGCTGGCGGAGTGGTGACATAAAAGGCATTCAATGCACCCCAACCGAAAGACTCCGGTGGCAGCCGGCAGACACATGTGCCGGCAGACGCATTGTAGCAGTGTAGTATCTGAAATTCTGGCGCGATGCTGGCGGACGTTTAGCAAAGCGATGGGGCCCATGAAAACGGCCAGGATCCTGCGGGTGGAAAACGGCCATTCACAACCCCAAACAATACTCCCACCTGTGCGTGCCGAAGCACAATCCAGATGCTACCAAAGCCAAACAGCCTGCAGCCTTGCAAAATGAGAGGACTGTTAAAGAACCCTCGACATCCTCTCCGATTGTTGCCAAGCCTTCATCAATCTTCCGCCCATGAGGCGGGCCCGGCGGCTGACAGGACAAAACAAACACCTGGCCATGACCTTGTACAGAAGCGTCTTGAGGCAAGTGCATGAAAATGTTTTGTGGGGAGTCCAGCTTTCAATCTTGCCAATCATGGCCAAACTCTCAACTTGTTGCCTCCATTAATTAAGCTTTGTTACAGCCTTGACCCACTTTCTGACAAATGATTGTTAAGCATTCTGGCATGCGTCACCGTAGCATTTGAGCACGTTCATCAAGCACCCAAGAATCTAGCAGAATCACGCTGCATTAATGGACTGGCGGATTTTAATTTAAGGGCGTTGAGGCAGTGGGTACTCCATAGCAAATGAGCTGTTCCAATCTTTCTCTGCATCTTGCCACCATGATCCACTGTATCACTGTATCCATGCATTGGGCTGGTGCCAAATATGTGGAGCTTGCAGCAAAAAGCGTCACTTGTGGAATGCTGAACAAAATCATGACCCTGGCCCAGCCCCCTCAGGGGGTTGAGCCGTACAGCTGTTGGCGTGTCTTAGACACTGCACGACAGCCTCTCACCAATCAAGCGGCGATCGCTGTGCCTAGCACGAAGCAGCATTCGCTGCATGCTCAAGGCACTCGGCATAGATCCTCAATGGCAAGTTGCAAATGCTACTTTACTAGTAGCTGCGTAGCTTCTACCTACTAGTAGCGATGTACCTTGTTCCTAGTCTCTTCTAGCTACTGGTAGTAATGCACCTTGTTATTAGTAGCAATGCCCTTGTTACTAATCTAAAACCCATGTCACCAGGGAGTCTACCCGTGCAAAAGACTCTTTCAAAAGTGCACGAAAAACCAGTGCAACCAAGTCTGCTTCACATCCTTGAATGGATGAAAGGCGACATGTTGGCCTCGGGAAGCCAAATGAAACATGCAGTCATGCAACTCTAATTGAAATCCAAGAAGGCGCACAGATTTGGCCCACACAGCCAACACACAAGTGGTACCCCTTACAGTAAATCAACACACATGGGCTGCATGCAGGCTTTACCTGGGACCTAGCGAGGCCGAGCTGCTATCAGCACACTGCTCAGGAGAAAGTGGTTTGCACCAGTCACATGCATTCTCCAGAATGCTGTAGTCCGTTTTCGTATTGGCACCCAGATTTAGAAAGCAGTCTTTCCTGGCGAGATGGGACCCCGCAATTCTTTACACATAAGAATTCGTGCACACAAGGGGCCATAGCCCAGCAGACAAGGAGCATGAAGGCATCTTCCCCTTGTGTCTGCGGATGTGGTCGTGGGCACACCTACCACTGCCAAGAGAGATCTGAGTTTTGCCTTCTGAATCTTGCAACCGTCAGCTCGAATTCGGGACGCCGATTGGGAAAGGGGAGTTGAAGCTACCCTGGAAGATGATGAAGGATACCAGTTTCCTTCATGTCTGCCTGCCAATGCTTCTGCTGATAGAGCTGGACCTGAGCACAGCTAGGTCACAGTCTGTCATGGGAGGCGGGCACCCTACTGGGTTCGCTTGCGCTCACTCAGAGGGGGCGAAATGACCAAGCTACAGCTTTCTTGGAAAAGATTTCGATCGGCCCCAGAAAGTCCAAAGGGCCAGGATTTGCCGCAGCCTCAGCTGATCAAAACCACGCCAGTGAGACATCACATGGCTCAACATCGAGTTCCGTCCCTAAGTTCTATAAAAGCCGCCGTTAAGCTACCGCTCATGTTTTGGGCCGCGAGCTACGATGTAAGCGTACATGATACCCTATATACAGTGCATGGCAAAGTGCACATATTACCTGGAGTGAAAATACTCCCCCCTCAGCTGAGGTATCTTTGATACCGAAGCTGGACGCGGAAAGTGCACTAGGGCTGGTGCTGGGCACTGCGATGAAGCAGGCTGAGCATTGGCACACGGTGGGCGCTAGCAACCCGATGCCTTTCGTGGCCCAGTAAGTGCAATTTAGTTATTCACCCCCCGCCGTCAAAAGAAAGCTTGAAAGTTTGGACTTGGGAGGAAAACCGCAATACATAATTACAAAGGATATCATGCAAAAGCTACCGAATTATGCTCGCCAAAGATGTTGAGACTTGGCTCAACTAGCTCCATCGCCCCCATCCCACTGCCGCTGCTCACCCCATTGGCTCCAACTCCATGAGCTCCATCCCCACGAGGAAGAAGAGCCTGATGCCGAGGGGCTCACCGTTGATGGTGGCTGTGCTCCCTCAAGTCATCGATGATTTGCTGCAGACTATAGTTTTCATTTTCTGCGTCCCTCAGGTCACGAAGTTTGCTTTCACGTTCACCAAACTCTGCACGAAGCTTCGCTACACCTTGCTCGGCATTGCTGGTGATAGCGCTAGCCGTTTGCTGACAACCGTGCATGAGTTGAGTACGTAGGGAACCCATTTCCCCTGTAGCCTCCATCACCGTGGCTGGGCCGCGCGAGGCCATGCTCAGGGACGCGCAGTAATGGCCACAGTGGCCTCCATCACCGTGGCAGGCGCGCGCGAGGCTGTCTTTCTTTGTTTCTACCTCCAACGCCTTGTATTCTCTTGCTTGAACACACTTGCTTTGGCAGCGCTAAGCTCTGCTTGCAACTTGTTGTAGCTAGATTGGGCTTGTTGCTTCACTGAACTAGTCTCATCGTGGTGTTTGCCTTCTACTTCAAGGATCGCTTGGTGGAACTTGGCTTTTTCCATATCCAACCATTGTACCATTACCTCCTTGTGCCTTCTCTCAGCCTCAGCAATGATTGCTTCCTCATTACTGCTGGGCGTTTTGCTGCACAAACTGAAAGTACGCAGTCACAGGGGCTGAACCCGTTGGATCATCTAGATCTATCGTGGGCGCAGTTCCGAGACTGGCTGGTACGGCAACCGGTGATGTGGCGTTACCAGGAAGAGCGAGGGCGTCCATGGCTGTGGTTAGAGCACTACGGCTGATAACCTAGAAAAACAGCCGTTAAGCTACCGCTCCTGTTTTGGTCCGCGAGCTACGAGGTAAGCGTAAATGATATCCTATATACAGTGCATGGCAAAGTGTATACATTACCTGGAGTGAAAATACAAATTCACAACAACAATGTAATAATTTGAGCTTCATGAGTCAAGACATGCTTGACTCGAGTTTCGGGAATGGGGTGCGTTTAAAAATTCAACTTGGGATCACTTGCTGGGCATTCTTTAGAGAAGTCATGTCAATAGAAGCGGTGGCAAGCCAATAAACCTCTTTCAAATGACCGGCAAGGATATTTCTATAAAATTCCAAGCCAGATAGCCCTCTAGTTAAAGGTCACTTGAGGGATAGACAGGTGCCGCCTCTATAAAATGATAAAACCAAGTCCGAATAGTAATAGCCAAAATTAGAGATCTCTATAAAATGACAAACGAAGGAGACCAGACAGTGCGATCCACATATGTTCATTATAAATGACAAATCAAAAACAGTAAAGAATGAAATCCAAGGTCATTTGATAGGAGCGATCAATGGTCCACTAATTCATCATGACACACCAGAAACAAATGAATATGTATATATATATATATCAAAAAAGCTTGTCATTGCATTCATAGCATGTTATAGAGACAATGATGTTGTCTGCTGTGCATGACATCTCTTGTAGTCCTTTTACAGAGACTTTATCATACTTTATCTCTTGCGAGTCAATTTACGTAAAAAAGAGTTCATCTCTTGACTCTTGCCAGTCATTTTATGGAGATTTATCTCTCCCCGGTCATTTCATGAAGATTGTAACTCTCATTAACTCTCTATATATAATTGTAAAATGATGGTTCCAAACACATGTTGTATCATTTTGTAGTCAAACGACCAGCATTTTATAGAGGAACATGTGCGGCGGATGGTGAAAGAACAAAGGGCCAACGCAGGAGTGTAGCTCCATTAGCAGGACCCAAAAACGGTGGCGCACATCTCTGGAGCTGGACGTGGCATGGCTCACGAGTCGTGGCATGGCTCACGAGTCGTGGCATAGCTAGGTCGGTGAAAGCAAAAAAAATGCTCGGCCAGCCAGCAACAAAACACCAGTTGTTTGAAAAGAGGCTCAGCCCACCTGTTGCTTGCTGCCTGAATGCATCATAATTCAACCAAATGTAGGCTTCACTGGAGTTGGTATTCACCAGCCGCTGTCGCAGGCGATCATGACAAAAAAAAGGTGTCCTTGGAACCGACCATGTGTGGAACGGACCATGAATGAAAGCGCATGCACTATGAATGATGCTTTAACACAGCTTATCGGCAGTGATGTCGTTCGCATACATCCAAATGTCCTTCGATGCTCTACAGTGATGTGACCTGTTGGCCTCACGGAAGCATGGAACATCCAAGGCGCCGCGTCGACCTTCACCGTCCAGTCATATTGTTGGAATCGCTGGTCTTCATCCACCACCTGCTTCCATGCTCGCAGAAAGACTGGCACATTGTACCTCAGTGTCAAGCTGTGCTAGGCTGCACTTTTGGGGTGCCCAAGTTTTGCTATTCCGTGCCATTCTGCTCGGAACATCGTTGTTCAAAGCTACGATTCCCGAACTCAGCGCTCACAAACAGGACCAACCAAGCCTTTACTTTTGCAGTCCGTGGAGAAACTAGCCGTATCTGACATCACTCCTACGCACCGTATTTAGATTGAGCCAGGCTCGTGATGGCTACTCTTGCCTGCTCTGTATGTTCCCTGACAGTTCGAAACGTCTTTCTACCCTGCCTGTTGAGCTTCATAACTTTCTCGCTGCTTTGCTCTCCTCAAGTTTCGCTATTTTCCTCCACCACCACCACCACCACGACTACTACTACTACTACTACTACTACTCCGCCTCCTCCTCCTACTACTACTGCTAATAGGAATAACCAAAAACAATAACAATAACAATAATACATCTCACTTTGTCTTTTTCGCTGTCCCTCTGTTTTCTGCGACTGCCTTTTTTTTTTTTCCTTTGTCTCTGCCGCGGTCTATCTTTTGATTCTTGCTCCTGCCCTTCTCCCGTCCTCTCCCGCTCATTCGTTTCTCAGTACCACTCGCGCCGATTTCTTGATAGTCTTAGTCTGCCCAACACCAACAAACAAGCACACTCACACACACACACAAACCACAAAAAAAGGAAAACTCTATCATCTGGGCAGTTCGCATATCATATTACATATTTACTATATACTATTGGCAAAACGCACATATTCTTGCCTAACTACTGGCTACGCACCTTTGTGATGTTTTGTGGGGCCGTCTTCATGCGACCTGCTCTCTTTCCAGTACCACCACAGCTGCTCCTCTGACTGTCCTGTGTGATTCCACAACTTGACAAATCATCAGATATTCAAAGGCTGATGCCGCCATCTTAGGTTCTTGCCATGAGTTCCATGGAGCCCGCTTGGAATTGAATGCACCAATGCTCATAGACTTCACATCTTGGAAGCTTACTGGATGGTCACTCAGCAATAGCCTGCAAGCGGGAACTCTATCTTGCATCGTCCTTTGTAACTAGTGGCTAGTGAGTCTGGAATTTGCATTATGAAGTGGATGTTTCAGATCTGTCCGACCACATTGTTTTGAGCCTTTGCTTAAACACAGATTGAGGGATGCTCATTTGTGTCTACTCTCATTCTCTTTGGCGTCAGTTTCTTCAATGGCAGGAAACCAATCATCACATCTGAAGATGCCGGTGTTTCTCTCTCGATGCTGTCGTATCAGATCCTCCCTTGGCGGAATCCAATGTCAAAACCGCTGAGCCACAACGAACACACTCAACTCAGGATCCTGAAGGCCGAGCCCCAGGCTCTCCAGAACCAGCTTGAATGAGTGACCAACAGAACAAGCTGGGCTTCTGCTGTGGCTTCAGGAACCTGCATGAACTACATCATGTAGACTCTTGATTGATAAACCCACCCATTTGGATTGTAATGGTTTATTAATCATATCAATCAAGAGTCTACATTAACTCTGCTTTCAGCCTGCTCGTTTATTTATGCAGTCGATGCTTCCATGTCATATCATGTTCTCTCGTGCTTACCACGGTGTGCATCCACTGCAACAATCAACCTCATAGTGTGGATGCGGGGTCTCAGCATTGCCACGTAAAGACTGGCACACGCACTTCTCCCGATGTTGAAGGGCAAAAATGTCTAAACTTGGGCAAGGATCTCAGAGCTTCTCGATGCCACGTAGCTCCCCACAGTGGCTGCACCTTCACGCGCTTTCTCGACCCCAACACCTGCGTCCGCCAGACCTCCAATGAGCGCTTTTCCGAAAAATGGAGGACAACGGGCGAAGGATGCAGCAAGAAGCCGGTTGAATTTGATAACCTATTGATGGCTTGGTAGCTTTGCGACACTCCCCGCCCCTCGTGTTCGCCTAAATCCACCCAGTCAGTGTGCCCCGTGTAGTTCAGCACGACGACGGCAGCTATAAGGACCAGCACCAGGACAGAGATCCCCGTCAAGGCCACCCAGCAGCAGCCCGCACTGCCCACGCTGCCCTGGGTTGGCCCAGGTTTGATCAGAGGTTGACCTCGGTCGATCGGCGACAGGTGTCGGTGCTGCGGCCAAGAACTGAGCAACGCTTGAAGGCAATAACTGTAATGACCGGTGCAATACATCAGACACAGCCATTTGTTCAATTGACTCTTGAAGGTTGATGTAAATTGCCTCTGTAGTCGCTCCGAGACCTTGATTTCTTCAAAGGCACCAAAAGCCAACTGAGTGCCTGACTCTGCTCTGCCTCGCCCTCCGAATGTTGGGACATGGATGGCGCTTGAAATGCTAGAAAACGGCAGAGGCAAAGGTCCTAAAACCATCTCAACTTGGCATTTCAAGATGCGCCC
Source organism: Durusdinium trenchii (assembly GCA_963970005.1). NCBI lineage: Eukaryota > Dinophyceae > Suessiales > Symbiodiniaceae > Durusdinium > Durusdinium trenchii. The sequence continues at coordinate 41,779 of CAXAMN010013570.1, read as the reverse complement.
AGGAGCGTTTTTGGCTCACATGTGTGTCGCAGCTTGGTGATCGTGCTCACAGCCCGGACTGCTGATCCTCAATGCGATCTGATGCTCTTCCCGTCAGCAGCCCGTCGGCGATTTCATGGCACGTTAAAATTTAAACGTCGAACTCACAGGGCCACCTCGCAGGTATCGCAACTTGGGAACCAGAATATGCTGCCTGAGAAATCGTATCGGAATCAGGAGCTTTCCCAATGTTGGCGGGGCTCTATTCTATTCTATTCTATACCAGCAGCTGGCATCTGCGAAGTATAACAGCCAAAACTGAACAGAGGAATCAGTGGGTCTCAAACCAGTACGATCCTCCACCCAATTGTCCATCTGTTGTTGACTTTGCACATGTGGAACCTGTCTTTTCCAGGTGCCATTTTTTACCCGGTTTTCTCTGGGTTTTGTGCCACACCCTCAGCATCCTTCAGCTTATGCTTTTAAAGCTTCGCGCTTCAGCATCTCAACCTGCTTCACACACGTCTCTCTCTCTCTCTCTCCTCTATCTCCCCCTCTCTCCTCTCCCTCTCCCCTTCTCTTGTTTTCAAAGCTTTGTCACATGACATGAACATTCCGAGATTCGCACTGAACAAGCTTCACAAATGGCGTAGTCACAACCTCAGCAGGTCCAAAAAAAAGAGCACTTCCGATGAGTTCACATCAGGTTCCTGACTTGAAGAAAACTCTCTTGGCTGTGGCTAAGCTATGGCTATGGCGTTGCCAGCCATGAGGCCAAGCTAAGCCGGCCAGTGACCCTGAGTCGCTGGCGTTCGCAGTACATCAGCTTGGTACTGACCTCGATGTCCGCTTCACAAACCTCAGGCTGCCAGCCATCGGCCGTAGGCGGTTGTGGGCCCATGATGGGTCATTCAACTAGTCACAAGGGCATTACCTACTAGTAGCAAGAAGCTATTAGGTTGGAGGCCATGGCTACTAGGGTGGAGGCCATTCCTACCAGTAGCGAGAAGCTACTAGTAGCTTCTTGCTACTAGTCCGAAAGAGGGCATTTCTTGCATGTCTGCGTCGTCCATTCAGCGCTAGACATCACATTCGTAGACTTCGGCCGCCACTTCCACGTTCATCCCGTGCCTTCGTTGGACACTCCCATGCGCACACAGGATGGACAAAATCTGGAAAATACCAAAGATTGAGGCGGCCGCTCAGCAGGACATCGCAGCCGGTCCTGAGAACATCTGCCTCTTCAGTATCTTCAAGCATGACTCAGCATGACACCCCAAAATCATGATGAATTGCTTCAGTCATGCAATCGACCACTCAGTACCATTTACTTAAGCCTGCACTGCTATTCATCCAGTTTGAACCGTCGCCCAGGCCAAACTTGTTGAGTCCACGGCCGCTAGTCTGGAGTCCATGCCCTCCGCTGCAGCCTGGGCCGCCTGCCGTTGCCGTGTCACTTGAAGCTGCCCAGAACGTGAATCCAAGCACCAAGAAAGCATCAGGCACATGGAGCTGCCTCGTACTCGTCGACGCTGACCTTGCAGCAACCCGCCAACCAATTGTCTCGTGATCTATTTGCGCATTAATTGCTTGACAGCCATTCCTCCCTGAAGCAGGAGCTGGTTGTAAGTTGTCCTCCTTGAACAGCATATCGGCCTCAGTTCGAAAGAAATATGAACTGCTCTAAATGACTGCGTCTTCTTTGCCGCCTTGTTGGAGAATCGAGCTTAAAGAACATCAGCTCCGGTCTACTTAATGCTCGAATGCAAACATCCCTCTTGACGAAGCCAGGATAAGTTTGAATGGCTTATAATATAGGAACTCCAATCTGCATGTCACTTCCTTCCACTGGTGCGGGAAGAACCCAACCTCGCCTGAGGCCGCTCTTCCAAACGAACCTGGCCCCGATGCCCCGATCGCTTGGGGCGTCATTTGCCAACCACGCTGACTTCGGGCGCTCGTCAACTCAGTTCAGTATTGGCGTATATTGCCACAGGGCACGGCCTGCCATCTCCCCTTGCCTCAAACGTCCGTCAGGCCGACAAACAAAATATACAGAAAAAAAGTCTTCCCACCGAGGGCGGAGCTCTTGTCAAAAGCGATGCAATTGCCAATCATGCCATTGAGTTCGGGTTTCGCCTCACAAAAGGTCGGACAAGGATTTCGAAGCCCTTCAAAGATCCCTTGCGTAGTGGGCGGAGTGCCCTCAAAACCAGCTGCGTGCGCCTTCAGTCCGTAAAGTCGCCTCATGTCTTCGGGCGACGACGAGTGTGGAAGCCCTCGTGCCACCGGCGGCACCGGCGGCAGAACAAGACCCGAAGAAGAGTTCCAGAGCTCCATAGGGATGGAAACTAGCGAAGTTGTGAAGGAAGACATGTGAGAGACTTGCTGCAAAATGATGCAAATGGCATGAGATGGCATATGCAACCCTCTCTGGCCAAGGGGCACAAGTACACCTGGCGTAAGGGCTTGTGCACCACCTCAGCACTAAATATGCGAATGCCGGACTCTGCCAATCTGAAGGATGGGTCCAGCTAGCACACCACAAAACAGCACTAGCTGGCCAGCCCAAATACACAAAGACATACAGTAAAGACTCTCAATCAATTCTGCTCCTGTTTCATCGTTCTGGGCAATCTGGCCAGCCCATCCACCAAACATTCCACGCCCCACACCGCGGGCACCTGCTTGACAAATGTCTCAGCAACGTGGCCCAAGCATGTCAAGCAGCAGAATGTGAGAACTTGTGACACAATCAGCAAGTCTAGACCGTCTGGTCTGAATGGGTCTGAGCGCCAGTGGACTCCATTTGATATGTTTAGTTCATCTCTTGGATGTCAGTCCATCAATCGACACTACTCACCTTGTCTGACTGTCTCCCCTACTTACTCTCATAGATCAATTGGTTCAACCACGGGAGGAACAACATACGCTCCTGCATCCAACCTCAACAAATTGGTGCCGCATATCCACCTACCAGATCCTACCATACTTGGCATCCAACCCGACCCGTACTACGGACGCCTCCAAGGCCGCGTGCGCCAAGGCCACCACGACCAAGCTGCCAGCTTCCAAAGCCTCTGGCGCTTTCACCAGAACCACGCTATTTGCACAAGAAAGAATGACGAAGTAGTCACAAAGGCAGCACCAATGTGTCTCAAGGGTTGGTGCAGAACACATCTAGTCTGTACACCATACTGAAGGGAGTCCATTCCTGCATCTATCCAAAAATCAAGACATGTTGTGAGGAGTCTATTCATTTCTGTGGCTATGCTGTGTCTATGTGTCTCATGTTCTGAACGGCTCCTTCCCCTAAATTTTACATTCGGGTGGCCCAGTAGGTGTGGCCCGTTCGGATGGAATGTTTTCATGCTCTTTTTGTGCCAATGCTAGACAACGGCGGGCCAGACCCGCCTCCAAGCCCTCGGCCTCGGCCTCGACCAGCCTGGAGTTTGTTTCAAGCGCAGCTCGCTTCCCGTATGAAATGACACGTCTCATGAACAGAATGGCTACGGCATCTTGTACGCAGCACAGGGCCAAATCGAACCGAATACACTTTAGAATCTGTTCGTTAAGAAGCTCGCATTTGGGCCCAGCCCGAGCTCATCGGCAGCATCTGCTTGACCTGTACAGGGGGACATTGCTGTGAAAGAATCAACAAAATAGATTCCAACAAACGCTTTCGAGCAAGTAGCATGCAATTGCATTCATGGCATCTTGTTTGCCTTACCCAAACCAGCAAGGAATTCTGCGGGTAATGGATGCTTATACAGAAGCCGCGCCACTGCAGTGCACGTTGTCAAGAAGGAGCGAAAAGATCGTTGAAGTGTGACGAGAGACGTCCGAAACGAGCGATATTCTCAGGAATCACAAAAGAGGCAGCGGGAATGTGGCTGACTTTCTATGAAGAAAACTTGAGGTGCTGGTGATGCATGTGTATGCATGTACATCTTCAGCATTCCCAGCGTACTTGCATGCGAGAATGCGCTGAGATGATTGCTGTGACCTGCTTTGTAGTGCATAAGTGTTGGCCCAGCAAGTTTTTTAGATCTTTGGCACCCAATCACACGGCAAAGCTGCCTGCAGCCCGTGCACGGGCCCTTGCTCGCTCCAGTGCCTCGGCTTGATCGGCTGGGAGCACCGCTAGACAGGCAGCTCCTTCTTTTAGGCTCCGAGCAGCTGCTTTACGGGCCTTCTCCTCGGTGCTAAAGTCTAAGCTCATGTCTGCAAAATCCGGATGGAAAAGGGCCAAGCCTGCTCGAAAGCTTGTTTGGCTCGATCCAATCCAGCCTCACCTCTGGATGTGCCATTGGCTGTGCCTGCCCACACACACACATACACAAATACAAACACAAGCACAGCACTGTTTCTCTTCAAGAATTGTCCCCCTTTTCTTGTCCTAGGCCCTAAGGTTCATTCGCCTGCATATCCATCTCCTGCTCTCCGGGCTCTCTCCAAAGCGGCTGCTTTGCGTTCCTTCTCTTCCTCGAAGGCTTTGCGAGCCCTGTCCACTCCGGAGGCTGCACGTGCTCGCTCCAGTGCTGCCGCTTTGCGGGCCTTTTCCTCGTCAAAGGCGCTTCGGGCGTCGTTGGATTCGCCTTCAGCAGCAACCCGAGCCGCTCTGGCTCGTTCCAATGCCGCTTGCTTTCTCGCTTTCTCTTCTTCGAAGGCCTTCCTGGCACGGTCGACTCCAGCCTCTGCTGCGGACACACCATTCTGTTGTTCCGCCGCTCGAGCAGCACGGGCCCTCTCCAAGGCGGCAGCCTTCCGAGCCTTCTCCTCCTCAAATGCTTTCCTCGCTCTGTCAATTCCTGATTCAGCTGCCGGCGGTGTCTCAGCATCTTGAGAAGCAGCTCGCGCAGCCCGAGCTCGTTCCAAAGCTGCAGCTTTTCGAGCCTTTTCTTGCTCAATTGCTGTTTTCCCTCCTGCTTCGTTATCCCCCCTGACATCTGGCTCGATCTCAGTCGCGGTTGCTGCAGCTCTTGCCGCCCTTGCTCGCTCTAACGCAGCTGCTTTCCGAGCTTTCTCCTCCTCAAATGCTTGCCGCGCTCTGTCGATTCCCTCCTCGCTTGCTGTCTTGGCATCTGGCTCAGGTGCGGCAGGTTCCGCTGCTGCAGCTCTTG
>CAXAMN010013570.1:0-36667 GCA_963970005.1 Durusdinium trenchii | reverse complement strand
CCGAGCCTTCTCTTCTTCGAATGCTTGCCGCGCTCTGTCAATTCCAGTCCCATTTGTGGCACTGATCTCAGGCTCTTCATCAGACAACCTGGTACCTCTGGCTCTTTCCAAGGCCGCTGCTTTGCGTGCTTTCTCTTCTTCGAATGCCTTTCTGGCCTTGTCAATGCTTGAATCATGACCGCCGTGGCCATTTGCCACTGTGTGGCCATTGGATTGGGCTGTCATTCGCATTTGTTCCTCGGCAGTGCGTGGTTGAGACTGATCTCCTTCAACCTTGGTGCAACGAAGCGTCTGCGAAACTGGTCTGGAAGCCTTCACGTTTGTCTTGACCCCTACTCTGCATGTCTGTCTCAGTCCCCTCAGCCCCCTGCACGCACCCACACTGCTCCATCGTTCCAGACTAATTTGCCATCCGCACTTAGAGTTCCCTGATAGGTTTCGCTGCCTCAAACAGCTGCATCTGCAACCACAACCCGATGTCGCTGACCCATCTGCAACCATCTCCGGCAGATCAACTTGTGTGAGGCCGGCACCCATCTGGAAAGAACAAGTTGTCCTGCTCGTGATCTTGAGATCCAGCCTGGACGTATTGAGTTGTTAAATGGTCTCTGTGGGCACATGTGCAATATAGATATTATTACTGTATCTGTTACTGATATACCTTTGCTATGTTGCTGCTTCGGCACTGGCCCCCATCCGGGCCGTACATTCGTGAGTCCTGCAGGTATTTGGCAACTTGCTCCTGGGCATTCTGCAAGTGAAATCTTATCTGCGCTCCTTGACCACAACCACCTGGGCATGGAGCAGGACATCTAATCTAGCCACGAGTTTTCACTGTGTGGAAATGAGGCGACGGCTGTGCCCTCGTCATCCTGCCAGGCCTTTCAGAGTGGCAAGTAGCTAATTTCTTACCAAGTGGCCAACTCGCTGAACTCCTCGTGTAGATTGCAGTGATCCACTTCATATCTACATGTCATTGTCATTTCAACAGCGAACCCCCCGCTAAGGATCAAGCTCCCGCGAATGCGCCATCTCGACCTCCAATACGGTCGCCAAAATTGCAGTGGGATGCCACATGAGCAAACCTCTAGGGTCCAGGCCCGCCATTCCAAACCAAAACTGGGTCTACAAAATGCTGGATGCTGGATGGCTCTTGCCAGGGGATCTTTTTGGTGCACTGAGCTGAAAGGATGTCGGTGCATTCTCTGATCTATCTGCTGTGATCTGCTGTGACTCTCGCCAGCACCTTGAAGCTAAAGCCACACGGCATTTTTCACAACAACTGGACCAAAAAAGAGATCACATATTCGGAAAGTTGAGAGCTTTAACTCAAGCTTGAAAGCACCTTTTTGGCAACCGTCTCCATTTCTTCTTAAACTCACTCGGTCCAGCGTGTCCTCAATCTTGCGCAAACGGCAAGCTGTGGGTCATGTGCATTTGTCACACTTCGAGGGGGAAACATCAAAGAATTAAGCGCCTTGCTCCTTCCCACACTGAGGCTCCAAGCAGCGAAAATGCCTCGCGTATCGCGCGCGTGGCGCACACACACACACACACATGTTCCTCGCACGCGCATGTCTTCTCGCAAATGCTTTCGATTAAGTGACATGTCAAGTAAAATTGGGTTCCGGGATAAGGATTGCGCCCAAATAGTTTTGCACGCCTCAGCATGGTTTCGTGGGCATCCGGCATGACGCTAAGAGACGGCACCATCATGCATTGCTGCAGTCCCAGTAGCTTGAAATCAGAAGCAGCTCTGGAATCGTAAATTGCACCTAAGATTTGGCCATTGCATTGATCAACTCCCCTCCGTTGGACTTCCTGGTTGAGCCCCTCACGGCCCCCACACTCTGGACAAGGTCTTTCAACTGCTCTCCTCGGTTCAGGTGATCTTCGTGCCATGGACCTAAAGGCATTGATCTCCATTGCTCCACTTCGGGAAGTGACCACCTAACTAGTGTTTTTTAGCATTGGACGATGCATTGCAGTCCTTTCTCACTAGCAACCGCCTCGAAAACGAGAAATCCCCCCCATTATATATAGCATATAATATACATAGCACATTCCTGGGGTCAAATTCGTATCGATCCCCAATTGTATCAACGAGCTTCCCACATGGCCCCCATATCTCGCATTTCTGGCCCAATGGATCTATTTGCCATTTTTGCTTGTCATGAGGTGGCACAGTGGAGCTGCAACATGTTCTAATTCCACGTGCTATGGATCAGTCAGTTTCGGCTGGTCACCGCACGCCTCGGATTCGAGTGGTCATCACAATGACCAGGAAATTCATGAAACAACCCAGGACCAGCATGATCAAAGCGTAGCCCATGAACGGATATGATCCCGTAGTGCTGTCTGAGACCTTGTCTGACACAGCAACCTTAGCCCCTTGGGCCAAGGAAAGCAAATAGCCACCCAGGATCGGACCCAAAGTCGAGCCGAAAAATCCGACCACTCCCCAGAGTCCAAGAGCTTCCGCAGACGTCTTGCCTTCCGGCAAGCAATCCAAGGCTAATGCATAGTCCACGCTAAGGTATGCTCCGGATCCGATACCATAGAACACGGCCGCGGCAACTACAGCAGGCCAGGACAGGCTAGGCACAAGCGGAGCGAGGATATACAAAATGAAGGTGCAAACCATGAACATACAAGAAAGGTAGATCATCGGCTTTCGCCCCAATCGATTTGAAAGCCTCCCAAGGGGCAGGCTTGTTGCCATACCCACGCATTGCATCAAAATCGCCAAACTGCCAATGACTGCTTTGCACCGTGCCTCCTCCTCGACATGCAGCATATCTCGGAAATAGAAGTACATGAAGGTAGCCACTGAGGTTGACATGTAGTAGCACATGCGTCCGGCGCAAACCCAGAAGAAGTCTGCGTCCTTCGACACATCAATCACATATGTCCTTCGTAGCTCAGTGAAGGTGAGCGTTGTGGATGCAGAGCCCAAGGAAGAAGATTCGGTAGCAGAGCAACATATCACCGCACACGCGAGAGAGATGGCAGCAGTGTAGATCCCGTAGTGGACTTGTATGGGTGCAGTGCTGGTTAGGATTATGATGGTCATTGCCGTCAAGGAGCCCAAAAACGTGTACATAGCAACCAGTCCGCTGACGACGGATTTCTCCGATCCTTCTGAACCAACTGACAGAAAGTCTGCAGGTAAGCCGCACTGCGCAGCGTAGACACCATTCACAGCCAATTGAAGAAGGAGCAGCGAGATGAGAAAAAATGCAGGGAGCAAGTACTTGCTGGCACCCCACATTGCAAGAAGGCCGAGCACTGCTAAGAAGGAGCCACTCAAGATAAATGGACGTCTTTTGCCCCAAGAAGAGCGATGCTGATCTGAGATTTTGCCAATCACAGGGCAAATAAGCTGTGTGGAGCCACTTACACCCATGTAAACCCCAACCCATATACTGGGGTTCTCCTGATGAAAGCGAGCAGCCTCCAAGGGAAGGACGATGACTCCCATCCCAGTGTTGAGGCAAACATAAAACATTTGATAGCAGGTAATCCCCAGCCATTTCACCAAGGGAACGCCGCGTTCGCCACGTTCGCCCGGTTCGCCGCGTGGGCCGCGTTTCGGCTCGATTCCCTGCACCAATCTGCCCAGCTCCTCCACTCGATCCTCCGGGTCCGACCAGGTCGAATCCGCATTGCCCACGTTTTGTGCACGGACCGCAGGCGGCCGCGGCACGGGGCTATCCATTGGAGAAATGGGTTCCTATGGATGTCGACGGGTTCCTATCAGTTCCTATGAATTGCTGGTTCTCTGTGGCGGCCATGCGGCCGTGAACTATTGCATGCTGCAAGGGTTGATTTGCACTGCTCAGTCCATCTGATTGATTGCGCGGGGCCTAACTGACTGGCGAATCAGCAAGACAGAAGCGAATCCATCCAGTTTGGCAAGCAAGTGCTTAGTTCCAAACAGCCAGGGCCAGGGTCATCATTTCCAAGCGCCACGCAGCTTCGGAGCAGCCTCAGCCTAGAGAGTTGTCGCTACAAGGTCTAGTCTAGATGTCGTTGGGAATCGTTTCATTGGGAATCGTCTCACCTGTAGTAACAATAAAGCAGGGAGGGGGGGAGCGGGCTAAAGAAGAAAAAAACTGTTCCCGTTCTGTCGTCCTGCAGCGGAAATTCCAGGCTTCGCACCAGCCCAGCACGCTCCCACTCGGCTCGCTTCGCCTTGAGGTCATCATCAGCCCAACATCTTGGGTCCTTTCACTGCACCACGAGCTCTAAGCAACAGCTCGGCAAACAGAAGGGGAAGTCACGAAACGAACGGCTTTCACCACCTTTTTGCAACAAAGCTGTGCCATAACTTAGAGCCAGAGGATCTCGTCCTCCCGCACTAGAGCTGCCACACCTTCGCTGCCACGCTCAAGGACCTTAGCTTACAAGAATCCATGAATCATCCAATTTCATGCAGAACGAGGGCCTACTCTGAGCCTGAGCCTGAGCCTGCTACAGATTGGCGAAATCCGCTGTTTGTACGAATGGCCGCCAACTGCAAGGGAAAAACTTGAAAATAAACCTGTTGGCTCTGTGGGGTGCACTATTCTGCTTCCTTGCTTCATCCTTTCCCTGCTTTCATTCCTCTCGCTGCTTCTAGATATATGTCGATTACACCAACAATTGCTGGTGGTGAAACAATCTTCATGAGGCCCTTAGTTAAACCCATTGGGTCTTTCAGGAGCCGGTGTGACACTCAACAAACGCCAAAGCTCAAACAAGCAGTTGTTCGAAAACTGCTCTGCTTCCAACTATGCCCTGCTTGTACCTTATATGGTATACACGTACAGTATGTTCTATGTCTATATCGTGTTCTCAAAACCCTTTTTAAAGTACTGTATCATGTTTCTGGTGCTTCGCACCAAAAGCTAGCATCTACAGCCCGAATGCTCATCCTGGCCCTAGCCCTAGCCATCTTCAGAGTGGCCATTTGCTTCCGCCAACCATTCGGAAAACACCCGAAGGAGGAGCTTGCGCGGAACGTCCAGATCCAAAAAGCCTTTGACCGTGATGATGTCCAAGTTTGGCTTTAAAATCACCAAGGCAGGGTCAGAGCGGTGCCGAAAGCGGACACTCAGAGTTCGCCATAGGTGGTCGCGCTGCCATGGCGAGTCGAAAGGCATCACCATCCAAGGTGCTGGGGGTGCAGGCCGGCCCACTGTGCGTGTGAAAGCATCCCAAGTGGTGTCAAAGCTGCACAGAACCACTTCGAACTTCTCCGTTGGTTTGTCCTCAATTTCTGGATCGCGAAGATCTAGATACAATTGGGCGACACGGCGCAGGAGTTCTTTGTTAAGCTGCAGCAGCGAGCTGGGATAGACCTGCTGGTCAACACTGCTGGATGTCATGACAATGATGCCAATGAGCGCTGCATCGTGCAAGGCCTCGGTAGTATCAATGGGGAATTCTTTGTAAGCAGTGCCTTTCAAGAGTACCGGTCCGAAGTGGCCCAGAAGACCATCCTCCCGGGTGGGTGGAGTGAGCACAATCTCCTTAACAAGCTTGTGACTCTGAGTGTCACCCTCAAGTAGTCGGGAAACAAACTCTTCACGATCCAGCCTGCGATCCCGTTTTCGGTCCATCCGCACAAAAAGATCTTCAAGTTCCTTCTTCGTCCACGTAGGCCCTTCTAGTCTGACGATGACGTGGCTCCACTCATCTCTATCTATGTAGCCATCGCCATCACTATCCATCCGGAAGAATGCCTGATTCAGAACATCAAGTGCTTCATGTCGTTCAACCTGTGCCCACCAAGACTGCAGTTGTTTCTCCGCTTTGCTAATCAGTGCTTCATCCACTTCAGAGCTCTTGGCCCGCCCGATCAGCGATTCCAAGGTCTCTGCGTCCTGGCGGCGGGCGTGGCTGGGCAGCGGTCGGCAGCCCTTCTGCAACGCCTTCGTTGCTGCATCCTTCACTTCAAAAGGCACAGGGGACACAGCGGTCACGGCAGGGGCTTCAGCACTTTCTGCACCTTCGGTGGCTTCGGTTGCAAAGCCCGCCATGGCAGCCATGCGGCCTACTTCACAGCCTCATCCTGTTTGGGATGCTCTCCACACCTTTCAACTATTATACTTAACAACTGAACAGCTTGCCTTTGATAATTATGGGGCTGTCTTGGGTAGCAGGTGCATTCGCACAAATACTACTTGGAACTGTGTGCATGCACCATTTGCAATCTATATAGAAGCTGAATCTATAGTGCAAACACACTGTCCAAAGACTCTTTGCACGATCCTGCATGTGTGCGTTTGCCACAGTAAGCTCACTGAAGAACTCCCAAGTAACACAACACAAACAAACAAATGCATGATCCCATGATCGTCGTTTGGGAGGTGTATATATTTCTTTATGTGAGTGTCAGATTTGGGGACACTGCTAGCTCATCTGTACAGAGCTGTAGGTGCTGCAAGGAAAAACTCCACCGCCATCGCACTTGCCTTTTTGAAAGGAATTTCCCTGGGAGTTTTCCACAGAATAAAACTTAGCTATATCACCAATCTCACACAACACTTCGCCGGTCCTTGGTGGTTTCTCCGTTCGGCAAAGCTCAACATGTAGCTAGCTCACCACTCAGCTCGCTCACAGCTTACTCCCTACAGAGCTTGGCTCAGCTCCCTAAAGAGAGCTTCGCCGGCTCAAGACTTCGCTAGCTCAGCATCACCTAGCTCAACACCACGTGTGCTTGCATGGCAACATGAGTGTCCCATCTCTGCTGCGTTTCTTTGAAGCTCCTGCTGTCCTGCCCCAGTGGAGGCTATACAGTACTGCTTTTGATGTAAATTTGGGGACGAGGGCATGGATGTACAACACATATTTCTCACATCAGCTACATTGGGAAGCATTTTGGCCCTTTGAGTCATACAGAGCGTAAGGCCTCAAACCTTCATGAAAGGGCCAAGGTGGCCAAGGGTGGCCAAGTTGAACCTTTGGGGATATGCTTGTCAATGAGTCAATAGGAAGGCTCGTCCAAGTCTAAGTGAAACAAAGAGCGGCCAAAGCAAATCACCAAAGAGCCCGGCCAAAGCACGCAAGCGCTGCGCAGATTCTGGAGTGTTGCCCCACACCTGTGACCAAGTTGACATTCTGAGGAAAGCTGGCTTCAAGCGCTGCTCAACACAAAGCATCAAGCATTGCCGCACAGCCGGCTTGAAACAGACATTTTCTCAGCTTTGTGCCGATACTCCAGGTGAAACTTTAAGTTTGCATCTCACCCACGTTTGCAGCCATATCCATTTGGACCACCATTGGTCAAGTCACGTTTTCCATTGCACAAAGCCTTCCCAGCAGTGCCTTTGGCCCCTCCCATCCAATGCATGATCTCAGTGGTTTCATCATCAATGTGTGCTTCACCGCCACGCTCCGCACCACGGTTGTATTGCTTTCCGCTTGCCATGATAACTTTGGAGGTAAAGTGCTCTTGGTCTCCATAATACAAATCGTTTAAGCAAATCTGTTCATTGCTTGTGCACCGCAAGGAAGGGGTCCCAATGCGTGCATTCTTGAGGAAATTGTACCCCGCCCAGTGCGCGTCGAAAGTGTCCTGGAAAAGGTTCTGGGTAAATTGCGCATTTTTTGCAAACATCAGGCCCCCATTGATGCGGCGTGCTCCGTTTTCATCCAGCCAATCTTCATTGGTCAAGAATAAATCCTTACCCTCCGCATCTAGAATGGCAGCAATTCGACGAAGTGTGTCAAGCTGTGGCTGAACCAGGGCCGCATCTGCATCTAGCATTAAAACATGGGTAAACCCCTGCTTGCTCAGCAAATAGTCGGACATCATCAAATGCTTTTCCCAGTTGTATGTCTCACGCTCATTCATCTTAATGCATGCCTGCAAGCTCTTCTTGCCACATTCCTTGATCATCCAATCTGGCAATTGAGGCTCCGTGGGGTAAGCTCGAATCACCATGACGTGGCCGTGCTTCTCTGCATGAGCACGGTTGGTCGCGAGAATTGCACGCAGCCAATCTGGACGCTTTTCCAGCTTGCGATTGTCCTTCTTGTTTCCCCATGTGCTATGAGAGTCCGACAGGACAGCCTGCAGTATGATAATGCCCCCACTTTCCTCCGCACGCGCATCAACAACCAGTGCATCCTTTCGGACCAGCCAAGTTGGGCGTGTCTCTGAGATTGGTAAACCTGCGAAAGGATCGACTGGAGGAGGCGTTGGAGGCAATGCACCAAGTTCGGGAAGCCGAGGGACTTGCGCTTGATATACATTCCACTGATCTGATGCTGGACCTTCTTCTTCGCCAAAGGGCGCGCAACAACGACACAACCAGTCAGGATGGCCAGGGCTGAACATGAAGTATCGTCCACAGTCCATTTTTGTGGCCACCAGCCCGTCACACTCCTCAACTGTTGGGATGTTGCCCAATTCTAGTGCTTGATCAGCGCATTCGGCTTTCTTGGCAAAGATTTTGGGCTGATACTTCCCGTTCACACCATCTCTGGTTTCACCGTGCGGTGTGTCTGGCTCAGGTAGCCTCGACGGTGCAGGTGACTGCGGCACAGGTGCGGCTCTTGACACAGGTTCTTCTATGTGGTCATTGAAAGCCTGGGAAGTGCTAGTTGGGCCAGGTGCAGGCGTTGGCACCTCAACCCGGTGGTCGGCTGTGACAGCCGCTCGTTCCAAATTGAATTCTAAGTACAGGCCAGGAATTCCAACACAAGCAGCGCCCAAAACAATTGGTAGGGCTCCTCTACAACCCTGTCGCCGTGTTCCAGTCATGTGCCACTGAGGCCATGTTCATGGCGCTGACCTTCCCGCCCCATGTTTTCACAGCCCAGTTTTGAACGCGCTTTGAAAAGTGGCGGCCAAAAGCGGTTCCAGCTTCTTCTGCGGCGCCAAGTTGACATGTCAAACAAAGAACTCACCTTATATCAGAAAAGAATCCAACATCAAGTTGGCATGTTCCACCACCACAATGAAACTCCGGATCCAAATGCCACGCCTTTAGGAATGACGCTGCCAGCGCCTCTCCAAGAGTTCGGCCAGCCTAGCCAAGTGGCACCACTCCTCACCCCACCAGGAATCCTTTGAATGAAACCTGTATCTTTGAGGTTGGTGTGATCCATTTTGTTTTGAATCCCAGCGTTTGGAGGAGATTTCTAGTTCTCTAAAGAGATATGCCACAAAGTATTTCCGCTCAAATTGTTTCACCATACCACTGTGCTTGACCTGCCCGTCTTGCAGTGCTTCAGCGAGTCGGGCTGCCGCTTTGGCTTCGAAGCTGCCCTAGAAGAAGAAGAAGAAGAAGAAGAAGAAGAAGAACAAGAACAAGAAGAAGAAGAAGAAGAGCAAGGGAACACATAGACAGCTCCTCCCCTATACCCCAAAGAATGTGTGCAACAAAGCAATGGCTGCAGCACTTGCAATGGTTTCATGTCATGAGCTATGAACAATCTTTTGACTGTGCTCCTCTTCCCCATGAGCTGCAGCCTGCTTGAAAGCATGACTGAATGGCAAAACAACGCGCTGAATTTCCAAACAGTCAACTCCCTTGGTCCAAATAGATTGATATTCTACCAAACCACACGCGGATAAATTCCTAACCTAACCATTGAAGCAATGGATGTCATTGGGCAAATGCCATTCCGCACCGCCTGCGCTTCCTTCCGAGCTTCCTCTTTAGGCCTTGCTACCCCAACGGTCAGGATTTCAGACATTGTCCCTCAAGCCCTGGGGGTCAGGCGGGTCAAAGGGGTCTGCTGCCTCCACATCGCTGTGGTCAAAAACCACCTCAAGGACATGTCACGTTCTTTGGCGCTTCGGGTGAACATTACGGTATAATTCACCGCACTCCTTTCAAAGCAAAGAAGAAAAAGTACATGAGCTCAGTTTCCGACAATCTCTCCAAGGTTTTGACCTCGAACAAGCTTCGAGCCCATAAAAATTCCCAAAGTACATTAGGATCTCCCATTGTGATCGTCTAACTCTTGGAAGGAGCGCTCTTTTTTGACTCCATGGCTTATCCAGCCAATATCTGCAAGCGGTGCAACTGTGTTAGCCCACGCGCCAGTGCAGCCTGAAGTTGCTGCTTTAGCTGTCCCAGATCAGCATCACAAGCAGCTTTGGACGCAGAAGCTACATTTGCATCATCTGCCCCACACTTCTTCATGGATTGCTTCGACAAACCATTTCGAATCCAGTTCTCACGAATGGGTTCCAAATCACTTGGGACAGGCTCTTGCCAGCGTTTCAATTGCGATGCGGCAAAGGATAGTTCCATTTCTCCAAAATCCGGAGTGGATTGCGAAATGCCATTCAATGGCACTTGGTCAGGCGTCTGCATTGTGGCCTGGGAAATTCGTAAGCCAGGCTCCTGAGTGACACCCTGCAAAGGTGAATTGAACCTGTCCAATTGCACCTTGTCAGGACTGAAGGACCACCTCGCCAGCACCTGGCTAGTTGCAGCTGCACCCTGATCTGTTTGCACACCAGCATCGCAGTGCAAGCTTGACGTCACTGGATTCATGCACTCCTCCAGCTGCGTCTGGGCAGTGTCTGTCTGCACTGCCATCTCCCCAATGCCCTCAATCTTGCTCGGCCGCAGGAGCTTCGATGGTTGAGGTATTCGAACTGGACTCTGGCAGTTCACTTCATCATCAGACCCAAAGCCAGCATATGACCTCGTAGGGCTCCTCAAGGCCGCCCGCGCAGGTGCAGCGGGCAAGCTGAGTGGATCCATTCTGGGAAACTCGGAGCTTAAAAGACCATGCAAGGTCGGCGTTCCTGCCTCGGAGGGACTCAAACGAGGCGGCCTAGCCAATTCAATTGAATTGCATGCTGCTTTGCGAGGACGGCCACATGAAACCATGGCAGCTGCAGACGCTGCAGCTTTGGCGACTTCCACAGCTGCGGCAGCATCTCTTTGCGGCGGCCCTCTGGGAGCACGCAGGGGGCTTGCAAACTCATTATGTCGAAAACTCTGAAGTTCTCTCTTCAATTTCCTTTCTCTCTTTCTCTCGCCCATTGGCACACATAAGCGGGTGGAAGCATTCTGTGGACCCATCAAATGAACGGCTGTCGGCGCTGGAGGGTTGCTGGAGGCGCGAGCCCTCTCAGGCTTGGCACAGGGAGCCGCTGGGGTGCGCAGCGCCCCGGAACTGCTCAGGCTGGTGGAGCCGTGTGAAGCAAAGACCGGAGCCCATGATGCCCACAGACCAGAGGATGGCTCCATCATCAGAGGTCGAGTCGGAGATGCCGCCGCCAGTTGAAATCGTTCCATGTCATTTGCTGTCCAGCCTGAATGGACAGAATGGAAGCCACCCGTGCCACCCGTGCTTGGATGTGAAAAAGGCATACCAACCGTGCTGGCTGTGTCCAAGTAGCTGAGCCCCTGATTCCCCGTATTGCCTTTGAAGCTGGAGCTTGGAAAGTGGCAAGGGCACGTTTTATACGCAGTACCGCTCTCACCCTCTTTGCAAAGTTGAACTTTCATGGGGGCAAGTACGCCTTCAGTGCTTTCATCACTTTGGCAAGGAAACCGTGGAGTTGACATTGGTGCCAAATGCAATGAACTGGTCGTATGACACACTGAAGGCCTGGCTGGTGCCAATATGGCCTCCCTGTTTGAATTTCCAGCAGATCGTTCCACGCTGATACTGCTGATGGATCCAAGCGACTCGTTGACATCGCTCTTGGGGTGGACCTCCTCGATGGGAACCACGCCATATCGCTCTTCAAAGCTGCGGATATATTCATCCAAGCGTCCAGTAGGACTAGTGGCCGTGTTTGGCATTCAGCATGCAACCCCAACAAAGCGACTGACCAGGTCGTCGAATTTCAACTCTGCACATGTGAGCACTCACAGTGGCTGCGGCAAATATCCAATCATACTCTGACTTTTGTTAGGCTGGGTGCTTACACTTTTTCCACCATGCAAGCAATGAACCTGTTCAAATGCTAGGACAAAGACAATCGCGGGGGCCCAGTGCCAGGCGCTCCCTGCGCCAGATTTTTGCCATGCGGTGATTCTTAAGTGGTTGTGGAAATATTTCATGTTCTGTTGTGTGGATATGCCATGGGCATATGTTGGCCAAGAGCTTGTAGAAGTCCCGTAGCTACAGTAGTTGTTGTGAATTGTTTCTTTGGCTTGGATCTGACCAACACGGCGGTCCTTTCTTGCTATTGCATGAGTTGCTGGGATGCACTTCAAACAACATTCATTTGCATTCCGGTTTCCAGCTCAATACTTGTAGTGATCCTAGCATCAACCACCGCGTCCACTTGCAAACATGCACGAGCCAAGACTGCGATACCAAATGAAGCAACACGGGATATACTGTAACATGTTTAAGCAAACACCTATATGTCCTTATCGTTGGACCTTTTACCCCTTCAAAACCACGCAGGACCATCCACAAGCACGTAACCTGAATGGCACGGTTTTCCACCAAAAGTTTATAAAGATTCACGTAGTGGCACTCTGGTGGGGCTGCAATAGATTACTGCCACAGTGCTCGTTTCCAAGAATGCTTGGCAGGCAATTTCCGAAACAAAGCGTCTGTTGCCTGATTTTGTGGTATCGCTCTGGGGTTTCTACTGGGCGAATCTTTTTGCAGGCCTTTTTTTTTAGTTTACCGGAGGCATAGGAGCACGTATGTTTTACTCAACCACCCCCACCTTTTGGGCAGCTACCCGCCCACGTGTAGGCCTCACTTTTTTCGTGTGTGTCCAGTGTTTTTTCCCTCGGACTGCCCTGCGTCAACTTGCTCACTCACAATACTTGCAGGCGCTCGAAGCTTAGGATGTTCAACCTTTGGGACGTGCACATTTTTGTGTTGTTTCGTTTGGCTCTCACACTCTACTATATAATATATACATTTTTTGGTGCCATGGGCGCGGACTCACGCCCGTTGGCGGCGCCATCTATGCCTAGTGTGGCCTAGCACGCTGGACCACCACCGACGGTTTGCCGCCCCTCAATTATTAACATGAGCGTCAATTTAACATAGCCCATAGCATCAACATCCCACGCAAGTGCACATGAACGTTAACATGCCCCACCCCACCCCAGTTAACATGAACATTAACATAAGCCATAGCATCAACATCCCACGCAAGTGCACATGAACATTAACATGCCCCACCCCACCCCACCCCAACTACTTAGACATGTCGTAAACATGTACAAGAAACAAGAACATGTGAATGCTTCCACGGTTGTGCAAATCCGTGCCACCAAAAGCATGAGATACAGAATTTGCGTTTTCCTTGCGTCTACCAAATCCCGAAGACGCCGAATTAAATACACGGTTTCAGCGGTAGAGCGACCTTTCCTAAACCCGAACTGTAGAGGACGAGTGTGATCGTCCAACCCGTCTGACAACCGGTTTGCGACGAGTTTGGCATACAACTTGTAGCAAGTCTGGAGTAAGCTGATAGGGCGATAGTTTGTGGGTTCGGTGGCACTACCTTTTTTGGAATAACCCGATAACCTGCGCAAGCTTCCATTGAGACGGGCTCGTTAAATTAACTAAACAGAAACTTTCAGGCGTCCAATCCCTATCCTTGTGGGTGAACCCAAAATTATGTAGGAACGCAGTCTTTGCCAGCTCCCTTGCCGGGTTTTGACTGCCGAATAGCCTGCAGCACTTCTTCGTTTCAGAAATGGTCGGGACAAGTTGTAATATTGGTGCGGACGAGGGGCCAACCGGCTCACCCGCCTCCCGCCATTGGTTTCTAGCAAGATGGATTGCACAGATTTCCGCGTTATTGGCACCTGTCCCTGCATCTGTTGCGTCGGCAAGCATGAGCACACGCTGCGGGTTTGTTTAAGTTAGTGATTGGTCGCCAGTCGCCTGTGCGGAGCTGATTGTCCAGCCATTCGCGTTTGTCGTGCCTTCAACGCGTTTAATCTGCCGGTGCAGTTCCGCAATATGGTCCATGCGCCCTTGTGTGCGAAGGTGCCCCCTCTGCTCAATAAGTTGCAGTGTGTGGGGGGGGGGCTGATCCAGGGGTGGCGTGGCGGGGCCCAGTGGTACACTTCGGGATATTATGGTTGATGGCATTCATTTATACCGACGAACTGAAAGTTGGAATGCCATACCGGCTTTACGATTGTGGCTCAGAATGCGTGCCTCATTTTCCTACACTTAAAATGCCTGCACGGCCCCACAAATAGTAAAAATTTAGGGCGGCATTCTGACTGTCAGTCCGGCTACAGTGTTTTGCATCAAATGAGCTCTATACAGTGATTGAATCATGTAAACACTGTGTATATATATATATATGTGTGTGTGACTCTCACGTGTATATAGGCCTTCAATTGCTGCATGGCGCCAACTCAAATTTCTGAATTTCCCTCTTTTGGGCCAAGGCAGTAGGCAAAACATTTCAACAATACATATAGATTAGCCCAAGTACGCCTCAATATTTTTCCAGACACGTCTCAGGTACCCGTCAACATGCTGGGAGGCCTTCTAAGTGGTAGCGAAAACCTAGACCCCCCACCCCCTGGTATTCTCTGGTAGATGTGCGGAAATTCCATTTACCATGTGTTCGCAACGCTGCGCTCTTATCCACGCAAGAACCTGTTGTCTGCATCTTCACTTGTCGCAAAACAACCCTTTCCGTACATGTGGGGGCCTAGCACAGCGGCTTCACCGTGCACTTTTCCACGCAAGCCACGAGTTGAAACCGCCAACTACTAGCAAAGGACCTTAACGTTTCAATCTCTCAGTGTGGGCGTGAAGCTATTCAAAATGAGCCCGCCGTTCATCTTCTGGCAGGGCGTTTTGGAAAACATACGTGTTAATGATATGGATCCCACCTGCCGCCATAAGTAGCGATACATTTTTTTAATACACTAGCAATGCGGCTGTTGACAGGCTGCACGCGAACTAATGCACTACATGCAAAGGGAAAACCTACGCCGGTATGTTCCTGCTGGTTGCTACGGGTAGTACTGAAAGTCATACAAATGTAGTTGTCGACAACATATTGGGTCGCGTGTTTTGACTTGGCCCCTTGCAAACACAGGGCCTCGATGTTGTGGGCACGCATGTAGTCAACCAGTTGCCTGCGCATGGCCAGCCTGAGAAGTGAGCGCGCCTTTAGAAAGGCAATCATGAGGGTAGAAGCATTTGGCATCTTATACGGCACACGTGGGTCCCTAGTTTTTTTCCAGGCGCGCAGATGGAAATATATTCGCGCGTTTCAAATGCCGTGAGGCTTGAGTGGCCTGGTTCCGAAGCGGGGTTTGTATATTCGACATGTACCATCTATATCCTTGTCGGTGGGCTCCGCCACGTTCGAGCCACCTTGCTCGGCCCTGGCTTTCCTTCTGTTGCCGAGGACCATCTATTGTTTTTGCGCCCCTGGACGCGGCACGTGGGCAAATCCTTTGTCGCCCTCATCGTTGCTGCAGCCATCATATGCTCGGGCATGCTAATGTCGGCCCCGTCTCTTTGCTCTTGAAAAGTCTGCCACGCGTAGTGGTTCCCAAAGAACATTTTTTTTGTATGGGGTCGGCGTACACAACCGCGCATTGTCATCTTGAAGGCACACTATAGTATAGTGCAGTTTTCTCAAATGCCTTGGCGAAATAACTCCGAGTTGCTCGCGCTTGCTCGAACCACTGAGTTCCAAGGTTCCGATGGGACGAAGGCTGACAATGCTGGATGGGTGTCGTGAAGGGCCTGGTGCTTGTTTTCCGTATGCCCAGAATTCCGTACGGTCAGGATGTTGTAAAATTCTGGTTCGGAACTCTGCAGCACATCTACCCAGAGTTGATAAATAGCCACAAGTTTCCGCCCACGCGTCGAGGGTTGCCCTTCCATTGGTCGTTCTGCCATTGTTATGTCGAAGCGCACGCGGTACGCACACAGCCATGTCCGCAATGGGGATCGCCGCTCCACACCTTATGAACCAGGCAAGTGAGCTGTGCATCTGTCATTTCCCTCAAGGCAAATTTGCACCTCATCTTCTGTATGGTGGTGTTAGGCTGCATCTCCGAGTCGGCGTCACAGCACTGATCTTGAATTGTTGTTTTTCTATTTTGGTTTCGTACCAGCGTCCTTGGCACCATCAACAATTGTTGCTGCATCTTTGCCAATGTGGCTGCCCCTAAGTACAATGAACTAGTTCCACAACGCACAAGTTGCACGCGGTTCGCCATCGAGTACATTGGTCTCATCCGCACACAAATCGCTCAACAGCGCTTGATGTACGGACAAAATATGTTGCATGGCGCACATTAGTGTGAGAGTTGCCAGAGTTATTGTAGGCTCACTGGTAGCATCTGCCTAGTAAAGTTTGGGGGATCTCCTGGCTAAGCTTCGCGTATCAGCTTGAAATCAAAACAGACCACGTGCCAGTTTGGACAGCACACGGCTGGCTTTAGTTTCGCTACGTCTCTGTGCTTGATAAGCTATCTCACGTATGACGGACCGTCGATGGGCCCAACGGGCCCAACGGGCCCCAACAGGCCGACGGGCTCTCGATGGGCATGTGACGCGCCCACGACGGACAACGGGCCCAACGGGCCCGCAACGGGCCAGCCAACTATCTGCATACAAACAATTAACTTAGTTCATTGCAGGTCATGTTTGGTGCTTGCTACAGCCCCAAACGAAAAACCTGAAGCCCACCAGCTGCTGGAACCTTTTGGTGCCACAAGGTCGGTACGTGTATGATTGTGCGTGCCCTCGCGTGGTCCGCCGCAGGCGACCTGCAGGGGAGGGCCGCAGAAGGATCAGAACAGTTGAAATGTCCAGCCGCGTGCGGCTGGTCATGGGGCTGGTCATGGAAACAGTCGCCCGCGCTCAACGACAAATAGTTGGCCGAATAACGCAGCTCCAGGTCTGCCATGTTGGTGACTGGTGACGTACAAAGCGTTCCTTCTAGTGGCAGTGCTGGAAAGCCGTTCGCACCCATGCCCTCTCTTGAAACCAACCTGCTTGAAACGTGTCATTTCGCATTCCACTCACCGGATGCGCGCACCCGATGCCATCATCACCATCGTGTTCAGCACCCTATCCTCAACGCATTGCAACTGATCCAAACCATGGCCGCTCAGCAAAGACCTTACCAACGACACCGCCTTACCAAGCACCAGTTTTCAAAACAGCTGTAACAGGCGAATGGAAAAACATGTGCACTTGTACTGTTGGACGGTTCGCGCCCATGTCCCTTTGCACTCTTAAATGTAGCTCGCTGCTAGCCCATAACAACCCAAAAAACAGGCACATGTTTCATGAAAGTTTACTCTCATGGACGATGGTGTGAAGGGAAGAATCAAGAAGTCGAAGCAGGGCTGACTTTTGGTGAGTCTAGGTTTCCCAGTTTCAATGTGTTTTTACCCCAAAACGTTTTCTGAGATGCTACAGTCCAAAAGGTTGTACATGTACATTGCCTTCACACTTGATGTTCTTCCGTTCGGTCCCTGTGCACTTCTTGGTTGCTTGGCATTCTTCGTTGCCTGTGTCCGTGCCCAAAAGACAAGCTTTATGGCCCTCATGGTGTCCCGACAAGAACTTTCAGGACGATCCTCCTTTCGAGATGCGCGTGAAAGTTCAATGGACACAATTGTTTTTGGTCGCAACGTCCGAAATCCTAGAGTTCATAGGGGTGGAACAAGGTCTTAAGGCCTCAAACACGTAATTTCCTCGTTTCCGAGTGGAATTTTAGTTAATTTTTCCGCTTTCTTCCCGCGTCCAATCATTGAAGTGCCCCGTGATGCCAAGTCAAAACAGAAAGGTTTGAGTTTTCTGCTGGTGCACTACTGCCCTCGCAACCACCATGGTTCCTTGACGGTTGTTCCCAAGGATGCAGATCTGAATACCTTTGTCATGCTTATATAATTCAGTGCTAGTGTTGTTCGCCGGTACACTTCACCGCAAAAAGATCATTCTACCTGCATCATTGCGGAGCAAAAAACACCTGCAAGCGAGGGTTCCCTTTGCGGGCCGCCCTCTGCACGCCTTTAGTTGCAAAAGAACCCCCCCGCATTGGAGGCGCGAGCATCTGCCAACCCAGAAACGCGAAGTTCGCCCCATCCAACCTTGCCCAAAAACACCTGTGCGCGCGCAGCGTGTGCACGCACGCGTCGAGTCAAAGGCAACAACCAGTGAGGGCACTAATAATGCCGCTGTCATTGCCAAGGTGTTGGCACTTGGGCTATGTCACTCCCAAGGCGCGAGGCGGCAAAACGGGAAATTGTGTGCAATATTTTGCTGGTTTGCATCTCCCAGCCTCTCGTCTCAAGCACCAAGGTCGGAATGTCACAATTGGCTGGGCGTGGTTCTGGGCGGTGCTGAGTGGTGTGTGGCTGCAAGGGATCGTGCATAATCATTCCAAACAACATGTCGCAAGAAAAAACTGCCAAACCCCGCACTTCCGGCGAAGCATGCAAGCAAATTGGTTGACCAACATCTTGGTGTTTTGGCAACCGGTTTCCGGGCAGACCAGTGAACCACCCTTTTGTTTTCTCACGCCTGCTGTTTGTTCAATTTGGCCTACAGTGGAGTATGCGTTTGCTGCCCTGGCTTCTGTTCGTCCCAATTCAACAGGTTCGTCCACCAAGGCATAGACACACGGGTTCGTCGACGAATGCGTTGCCAAGGTGGCGTCTAAATGTGTAAATGTTCGTCTGTTTGCAGTCGCACGCCAAATATTTAGAGCCTTTGGCCTTGTTTGCCGCAAGTGGGTTTCAAGCCATGTGCAGCCCAAACAGGGTTGTTCAAAGGACACAAGTAAAAAAACAGGATTGGAACCACGAAAGCAAATCAGTGCACGAGCATCAAAACCAAGTCGACTTTGATCGCTTCCGGGGTGTGGTTGGCTTAGATTTTTGACTGGAATGTGTTGCCGCAGCAGACGAACTTGAGACAACGAGGGGTGGTTGGTGAGCAACGAAGGGCGGGTAGCAGCAGCACCAGCAAACCACCACTAAACCAACAGCACCAGCACACCAACAGGGTAGCAGCATACCACACGCCAGGCAACCAGCAGCGCAAAATCAGCAGAAGCACCAGCGGCAAGCCAGCAACAGCAACAGCAAGCAACAGCAGCAGCAAAGCAGCAAGCAGCTGCAAATTTAAGAGAGGAGGGGGTGAACGAAAGGTAGCTATCATATGTCACGCTCATGTCATGGTTGCAAAAGTTGGTGCCCCCGAAAAGGTGGGGAGGCCTAGAAAACGAGAAGGGACTTAATACAAGAAGCGCAGCAACAGCAGCAACAGCACCAGCAAGAAAGGCAAAGAGACACAATGTTAGGCAGTTCGCATCTTTTGATCCGAAGGCGCTCACGGTATGAATGATAAGAACAGATACTACACACATCTGTGCACATGTCAATGAACTAGAATCTCTCACGAAACTCGGCCCTTTTCGAACCTTGCTTTGAGCCACTTGTTGCATAGATAAGAACAGATACTTCACTGCTCTTGACTGTACGTGTCATCCATGCGCAGGGGTCATGTCCACTCTACTGACTAGTGACACCCCGCCTTAAGATTCGTGAAATGAAGGAAACCTTGTTTCCATACCAAATTCTAAATTCCATCAAAGTGAAATTTGCCACTCACTTCGGCTATTTCTTCGGCTCATGCACTGAGTGACCATGGAGGTGACTTTTCATCACCCATCATTCCATTCGTCGTCATGTTCGACCATTACTTCCTCTTCTTCGTCTTCACCGTGGTGGTGTGCAATCCATGCACTGGGATCTTCACTTTCTTCCAACGGCCCGTTGATGTCGGCCTCGTTGGGCCTATTGTCGGTGTCCTCATTTGCATTCTCATCACCTTCACATTCGCTTCCTGAGGTTGTCTCATTGCGTGAAAAGAACGAAAGGTTGCTGCCACTCTCAATCCACTTGTTGAAGGTTATCACGGCAGCATGAAAAGCCTTGGGCTTGTTCTGATGCATTATCCCGAGTAGATGCTGGAGGAACCGCAATGTATTGCGCCCTGATCTGATTTCATCTCGCCATGTAGCATCTCTTGTCATCTCCAGCTCTCGGATGTACTCATTCAAATTGCGACAAGCTAATGTCAATGACACTTCTGGTCCATGCCCTTCGTTCAACAATCTTGCCCTCAACTGTTGAAGATCTTCTGGAAAAATGGGAACTCCCTCAAGTCCCCAAACCACCATCGACCTCATTGAGCCAACGACAAACCATTCTGATTCGCTCCTCAGCACCGTTGAATTTTTCAACTTCACACCCCCTTTCGAAGCTCACATGCCACTTTGGACAGTAGTGAGTCGCTGTGCAAACAAACGCTCGTTCTCACAGCGCAAGCAGACACCATAAGAAGCCACTCTCACCTTACCTCTCAGGTATTGGCATTGGCGGGCAGTATGGAATTTGGAACCATGTGGGCTCGCAAATACCTCCTTCACGGCATTCACTCGTGGCCACTCAGAATCTCAGAAGTTGCTGTGTTCACAACACCAGCCGGCTCGCCAGCGGCAGCGCTCGCAGCAGCAGCGCTTGAAGAAGCAGCAGCGCCTGAAGAAGCAACAGCGTTCATCACTGGCTCTTGCGCCTCTGGCTTTCTAGACTTAGGCTTCTCCTGTCTCAAAAGGCTCTTCACCATTCCAATAGCGCTCAAGAGCTTCACAAGCAGCATCAGCGCGCCATACAGCGCCAGCATAGCAACGCAGCTGCCCTCAAACGACAACATGGCTTCCCACGCGGACGCCCCACACACACAAACGGCTGCGGAAAAGTTCGGCGAAGAAAAGTTCTCCGAAAGGAAAGAAAAGAAGGAAGGGAGAGACGACTCAAGGGTCATTTCGACATGAGCACGGCTTTCCTTCCTGACAAAAACAGTCACACTGTTCAACTGATTTCCATTCTCTCGAAGTAAGATGGTCCCACAAACCGAGAAAAGACTCATGAAGTACCTTTGTGTCACAAAACCTGATCCAATTTCGCCGACTCTCGACAAACTCTACAGTAAACAGTCTATAAGGCGTGAAAACTCACAGTTCTCTATCGAATTCAACGGCATCTCACGCACGCCTATTTTCCATCTCGGAAGCTCATCGAATCACATCCGTGAGTTCACAAACGAAAGAAACTGCGCTAACAACTAAAGGCCCTCGGCGAAGCGTTGTCGAAGTCGCTTGTCGCTTCACCTCAAAGTTGCACAGTAGCAAAAACTCTCACAGATATCGTGCAAATCTCATTGAGTATCTTTCTTTTCGATTATAATCAACTGCATTGAATGGTGCGTATCTCTCAAGACATCGACACTGAAAACGAGAATCCAACCGTTTGGTCAGAAGTTGGTTGGAACTCTGAACCCTGAAACGTTTGCCTATTCGAAGTCCACTCTGGGTCTCTAATCCCATCGAACATGCATGACATTCACTCTGATACGCCATTCCGTGCTTTTCGAAGAAGTTCTCAAGTTCCTGATTCTTCCAATATTGATTGAACTTGGGTAGCTCGAAGGAACCAGTCAGACAAACTCCTTCAATGGACTTGATCTCATCAAGGTACTTACCGGATGACTTCAGAAGATGAAAGAACTGTTTCTCATGCTTCTCATTCTTCCCCCGAAAGTACAGAAGGGGAGATGCGCCCTTGCAAGGGAGCGAAAAGTGGACTAAACATGATACCTGGACCTGGGATCCACGCGGATGGCAGTCAAATGCATCACGGAGTTCCTCCAGGACCTGACAACGAATTGAAAACTCTTCAAGACGTGCATGAATGCCCACATACCTAATTGAAGTCACACTCCTGGCAAGCTCCAGATATCACAGACCCTCGGCCACAAGCAATCTCCAAAACAACAAAACGCAGGTTCCTGTAGCGCCTATCGGATTCCTTGATGACTGAAACATCACCAAGGTCCACAACCTCGTTCAAGCTTCCTCTGAGTGCCTCGCATGGCGGCGGCAAGCTGGCCAACAAAGTAAACAGCATCAAATTCAAGCTGAAACACATCCACTGCCATGGCAAGCAATGCACTGTTGGCTCGGAAGCGCTGAAGATGTACCTGTAGCCGATGTTGCAGTTGAAGCTCTCGGCGGAGTGATAGGTTCCGCCCCAACAGCTGTGATCAAAGATGGTTCCGACCCAAAAGCTGCAACGAGTCCTTCACGGACAGAAGATGTCGGAGAAACACTCCCAGTCCTCTCGCTCCTCATCGACTGAAGCCTTGTAGGCGGAGGCGTCTTCGGAGCTGGAACCTCAGTCGGAACATATGAGCCGATCTCACTCGGCGGCGGAGGTGGAATCTCTGGAATCACTGTTGGAGGGGACTCCAATGGCGACGGCGGGCGGCGCTGCCTCTGACTCTGCCTTCGGAGCTGGCGAAACCACTGGAGATGATGCCTTCGGCGTTTCTTTTTTGCACGGGTGGAGACGCCATGTGCGCAGAGGTTGCACAGGTCATCTTATGCTAGTAAAGAGAAAGAGAGAGTTACGATCCAGGTTGCAGTAGAAAAGACACCCCGAAGACCAACAAACCCAACGCAACCCCAACCCAAAACCAAACAACACAAAACCAAAACCAAAACCAAACCCCCAAAAAGCAAAACTGCAACCCGGGGTGTAGCTCAAGCGGCCGTGTAAGTCAAAATGAAAGCAGGTGAAACAGGGGCGATGAATTCGGTTGGCTCTCAGTACATCTTCGCGACGATGGAGTGCTGAGTTTCATTCCTTGCAACAGCATACTCCTTTTTGCGCTGACATGTCGCGCTTGTCAACGACAGTGTGTCCTGAAGCAGGTCACAATGGGCGAACTTGCGTCGCGAGAGCATTCTGGAGGGCATAGGAATGCCTTGCAGGCAGCAATTGGTGCATACATCATTTGGTGTCGGTTCCGTACAAAACTGGATTTGGCGCAAGGGAAAACCACTGCCAGTAGCTTACAATAGCTTCGGGCTGTTGCAAGCAAAGCTGCAGCGTCGCCGCTTCCACGCAGGCTCGAAATTGAGGCAAACCTACAAACGGGGACAACTCCTCCCCGAGGGGAGGAGAGTGACAGTGACTCCAAAACAGCTTAGCCACGGGAGTCACAGAAAGACAATCGTCCCCTAGAGGTCGAAGGGGATAAACTGTGTCGCATCATCTTGTCACGCAAACCTTGTGCAAGGCATGTGTAAGCCGTTGGTCGAGAGTCTGTACCATGCAAAGCCCCACTATCTAGGTGAAACAAAAGTGAAACGCCGTTACCCTATATCTAGTATACCTCGAAGGCCTGTACTCTTTGTACTCATCCAGGACCGCCGCTAAGGTGGCAGCCTGGGCGCTGTCTATCTACGCTGTTGCGCTGTACGGGGTTGCGCAGCAGGACCGACACATCGGTGCCAGCCTGGGCGAGCACACTATGTCAGTGTAGGTCCCTGTGTAGTTCTTCATCGAATGCTTCGGCATTGAATGCCCTATACTACTCCCTTGACTTGCCGGTAGGGATTAATACATTCTGGCATGTTGAACTTGCGGCACATCTCAAAGGCGTCACATTCAGCATATGGTCCTCTCCATGTGGTTTTATCTTCCATTTTGAGGAGCCGCCTGAGTTGTGTGCATCCTGAGAATGCTCGGTGAGCAATATATAGCAAAGCAGGCGGGGTGTGCACTTCCCGCAGTGAAGAACATAACAAGAAGGCTTCTTTCCCTATGCGGCGTAGCCTCTTCGAAAGACAGAGTTGTTCCAAGTGCGAACAGTGCGCAAAGGTCGAACCCCAGATAGCAGTTAGTTCAGTACGAGAGAGATCAACTCGTTGTAGCCGCTTGCAGTTTTCACATGCAGCTGGCCCTAGGAAGTTGAAATCACCTGGCAAATCCAACCGGTCAATCCCGACCCAAGGAAACATCCCTGTATTATATAACGTGTGCAATTCGAGGGGTCGGCTTCTGACTTCTCGAAGCTAACCTGCCGAAGTGCAAGGGCATCCCTCAAAGGCATGCGGAGAGAGCTGGGCATTCGGGGCCAGCAGGTTGGCGGTGTCTTCGGCAGCTCCTATCTGGAACAAAGAGCAGCATTCCTCAAACACACCGCGTCCAAATTGCTTGCACCCTGGGACAAGAACAGTTCTGAGCTCATAGCACTTCTGGAACGGTCCTGCAAACATACAACAGTGTCCGGTAGCTTTACGATTTGTAGTCGCTGGCAACTTTGCCAGGCGGCCTCACCAATGTTGTGGACGCCAGTCTCCACCTGTACATGTCGAATATCTGAGACGCGCGAAAAGGCATTGGGCAGCACACGATCGCTGTCTTCGGCAGGAACAAAAATAGCTTTGGCTCTTTGCCGCAGTTGTCCTTTGTGTTCCGCCTGTACGAAACACCGGCGCAGAACGAGGCTAAAGCGGTTGCATTCATGCAGGGTATCCCAAATAGGGTCAGCAAGGATTCTCTGCGCGCTCGTACTGACGAAGCTTAGCTCGCACCCAATGGTGCTGCGCTTGCCTATGAGTGGGAGACTCTCAATTAACGCATTCTCAAACTCGCTAAGGCGATCAAATTCTTGTAGTTCGATTGGCAGCTGGATTTCATCCACAGCCAGGGTGACCAGGATGAGGTGGAAGACAACAGATCGCTCAGCGCTTGCTGGTGTACTGTCTTGCGAAGAGGGTTCTCCAAACATCTCAGCCTTTCTTTAGCGGGCACGCGTGCGTGACGCGGCTTGAGCCAAAAAGAGACATTGGACTCGGGCAGGTATGGGCCTATTCACAATATGCTAGCTCCTCTTTCCCTCTCCTAGGGACGTGTTTTTGGGCGCGTTGACTACCCCGTACCGATAAATAGCAGATTCCTCCGGGGACGGTTAGTGCCTGACACCCTTCGAAGGCATTGGCTGCTACTTGTAGACGGCGTCTGTCGGCCTCGGCGCCGCGATAGGTGAGGCATACTAGTTTGCTACACCCTGCAAAAGCTCTGTGTCCAATGCTGTGAAGCTGCCGTGGAAGCGCTACTGTACACAGCAGAATACAGGCTTCAAACGCCTCAGCGCGACTACCACAACTCAAGGTGCCTTCCACACGGGTGGACTGCACTGGCGTGCTTAGGCTCCTGGAGAAGTGACTGCGGCTGCTGAGAGCCAACGCGGCTGCAGGTGTGGATACAACACCAGGTCGTCAAGAACCGCTTGAAATGAAGTATGTATGGCAACCATGCACCTTGAGTTATGTCTCGACTGATAGTGTTTGGTATCGATGCACCATTTGCATGGCTCTTTGCTCTGCAAGATGGGTGATATCTGCGTTCACTGATCCCGCCTGATCTTCTGTCTCGTGGAGGTATAGTTCTTTAGTAGGGGCATCCTCCTTGGTTGGTGTGTGAGGGCCTGGGTTTTCAGGAGGGGTCGCAGGCATTTGTGGGTTTGCGACACCAGTCATGGAAGGTCTTGCTGCAGCAATGCTGAGTAGACCTGTGGCGGGCATTGCGGATGTGTGCAGTCGGGAGTGAATTGCTTCGATCAGCCCTTGTCCTGGAGCCCGCTTCTGCTGATCTGCGGCAGGTTTGGCTGCCTTGGATTTGACTGCTAGGGGCCCTTGCCTCTTTGGTCGTGGGGCTACGTGGGGGGCGGGATCCTCCATTGACCTCCTGCTTTCCGGCTCCGCCGGGCTGGTGGGACTGAGGTAGGGTTTACTGTCTGGTCTACTCCGTGAGGAGGGGCTGCTGAGACGGCTGGCAAGCTTGATCCCCATCTATTTCGCCTCTTCTTCTCCTCTGCAGGGAGGTGAATGGGGCTGGTATTCGAAGAAGATGCAAGAGGGCGACCATACGGGTGACCACCATTGCTCTTTTTATTACCATCACTAGCTGCTGCATTTGTGCCTGCAGAGGGCGACCTTGCAGGGTATGCAGGGATGGCTTCAGGACTGTTGTCAAGGTCAATCACTTTGTCCGTGGTGCCACTCTCAGTTTCCTCTGCATGCTCCCCCTCACTCTGCCCTCTTTGTTCAACAACAAAAGCTGCTGCACTGGTGTCCGGACTCGCAACGGTCCCAGTGCGCCTTTCCTGCGCTTTGTCTCCTTCACTGGAAGAGGCAATTGTCGCGGCTGGCGTCGCTTCTTCAGATGGCTCTGTGGCATTGGGCTGGGAGCCGTCATGCTCTTCTTCTGTGCTGCCAATTGTGACAGGGGAGGTTGGGGATTCATTCGGCTTCTGGGCTGACAGGCTCAGGTACTTCTGTCGGGAGTGCTGGTTCTGCACTTTCGTCTGATGAGGCTGATTTCTGCCAGAGCAGCACTGTCTTGTGTGTTGTGCGTGTGGGCGGCATCCGCGAGGCGGGCATGCAGTTGCTGCCAGTAGCAACCATTTTGTAGCAGGCCTGGCCGGGGGGGGAGGCGAAGGGGGGATTCCGGTTGGTTCAGCTCAATCTTCCACCGCCAGGCATCATAGATCTTGTGGAGAGACTGTGAAAACACGGAAGCGAGTGCGACCCTTTTGCGAATCCCGCTCTTGAGCCAAACATAACAGTCGGTTTGACTGTATGTCTGTTCGTCCTTCTCTTCTCTGAAGAGGTCTGACTGGTCACAGTCGTCCAAAACATACTAAAAGTACAAGAAAGCATCTCCAAACACTCTCAAGCAAAGCTAGGCTATACACAGCTCATCTCAAGCACTACAGCTCTACAGCCCAGCTCCATGATCCATCTGCCAGCTTAACCCTTTTGTACACAGGGGCCGCTGGCGGCGCGGCCGCGGCACTTGATCCTCCTGGTACGTTTGGCGTCTGCGGAGTCCCATAGAGCCCAGCTGTAAAGGCCTGTGGAGGGTACACGGGGCTCGGAGGAAATCCTGACGGTCCCGGAGGGGTCAAGGAACCTGGCATCAACTTCGGCTGGACAGGATGGGCTGCCGTTCCCTGAGTCGCTTGCGGCACAGTCATACCAGCAGGTGCAACCTGAGGTGTCACATTCCTACCCGCAGGTGCAATCGGGGGTGGTGGCAACTTGGCTGAGGCCTTTGGATCCTCTGTCTTGGTCGACTTGGATTGCAGTTCCACCAACTTCTGCAAATGGCCGCTGATTGCCGCAAGGTGAGTCTCCATGTTGTCCATACTCTCTGAGGTGCTTTCGGCGATGCGGACATTTTTCGATAGATGCTGTTCCACCTGCTGAATCATCTTTGCAGATGAAACCACAACATCCTTCATCGATTGATTGACCGCCTTGCCTGGGCCGGCCAGCTGCCAAAGCATGTTTTCAAGAGTCCTGTGGGTTTGCTTCTGATTCTGCTTGGAATCATCCACTGCAACCCGCGTCGCACTTTGCACTCCCACAATCGCGCCAGCGAGCTCGTGGATCTTTTCGGCCAACACGTTGAATTGCTTCTTCGAGCTGGTGTCGTTCTCTTGTAGCTGAGTCATAAACTCCGACATGTGAGCATATAGATCTCCCAGCTTGGAGAACCTGCCTAAGCACCAGCGCAGCATGTCGCAAGTAATCCGCCGAGGCTAGTGCTGTGCCTCTTGCCGATTCCGGGAGGGAACTAATCGGAGCGAAATCGCTGGTCTCCGGCTGAACTAGGCCTTGAAAATATACAAAAGCCCAAAAGCTGGCACCCGCGCGCAACTGCTGCTGGCGGATCACCATGGCACGCCGCCTGATTCCCAACTCGCGATAACTCATGCCTGATCATGGTCCGTTCTCATCAGGAAGACGAGTCTCATCGAGCTCAGTACCCGGAGCTTCACTGTGGATGCGGGCCACCTGATCCATCTCGATCAGACTGGATGGCATAGACAGTTTCCTGAGCCGCATAGGCTGCTCGGTGCCAACGTTCCGATTCAGCTTTGGACACCTCGAAGCAGGTGTTAGACACCAGGTCATCCGAAGGCTCTGCTGACCCCATGCCAAGCGCCAACAAATTGTCAAGTGGCACTTCCAAGAGGTCGACATCGACCATCAATGGTCCAGTGACCGTGTGGCCGTTCATGTTGGGATCTCCTCCTCCCACAACAGTTGAAGGAGTGGCCGGTGGACCAGCAGGTCCAGATGCCTTTGGCGAAGGAACGGCAACCTCATTCACTTCACCTGCGCCTGCGACAGCAGGTGCCTCACCCGACACGATCTCAACCTCTGGGCGCTCGACAGTAGCCATGACGCTCCCAAACACCAAGTGCGCAAATCAAAGCTCGAAAATCACACAGCTAGGCTGACAGGCTGTTGAATTGAGCATTGAACCGTCGAAGCCAAGCATACCCTTGCTCTCCCACACAGCACACAGCACAAGAAACCAAACAACTCAACACAAACCAAGGAAGAAGAGATGTTCTAAAACCTCGAAGACGCTACCAACCCTGGAAAAAGAATGTTTCACCCTTTTGGACAACTGCTTCCAAAAACCCTGCAGCAACAGAAGTCTCAAACTGTCTTCTCTGGCGTCTCAACCCTGCAAACCCTGGCATCATAACACGACAACTGGACATGTCTGACACTCAAGCCCCCGATCTAGCTACTCATGGTTCGCGACTCCTTATTGCAGCTCACATCAACGGTTTCCAATGTCCTCAAACACAAACAAAACCCCTTCGCCTGGTGCATGGCCACCAGTAGACTTCCTTCTGCTGCCTTCTTAAGCAAAAATGGCCGCGGGCGTTCATCACTCAGTTCCACTGTCTCAAGACACAGAGAACAGTCCAAACAAGGAAAAAGTGCCACAACAAAAGGTCTCTACAGTTCAATCATCTCAATTTCCTTAGGAAAGAGGTAGCTATCCGGACATTCGGTGAAGCAAACAGAATTCCTCAGTGAATGCTCATCCAGATTCCAAGAAACGTGCACAACACAAATTCCGCAAAACTCAAAACACTGCACCACAGAACAGAAGGCTCCTAAATCAACAAAAAACAGTCATCCTACACCTCCGAACCTAGTCGGACCTCAACGACTGCTCTCGGACACGTCCTTCCACTAAAGTTCTGTCAACTCAGCAAGAGGTTCCAAATCCACACACTGCACACAAAAGGCAACCGAAACTCTTCCGAACTCATCCGGACGGATCCGAACACAGACGGACAACAACAAAACGCACAAAACAGATTCAGAAACTCTTCAAAACGACTTTTGACTCTAGCACCTCCAGGAACTTCCCCAATTTCATGAGTCGTGTACTGTTGTGTTGCACGTCCAATGCACAAGAATCGAGAGAGGGTTCTGTTGATACACTGCTGATGGCTTATGAAAGGGTCACGTGGCCTCCAGATGGCTGCACCAGCGTGGGATAGCCGGGTAGACGATGATCACGATGTAGGCCTGGCAGAGCTACCATCCAAGGTTGCACGCACTTCTGTCAGATCATGGCTGAGGCAAGACCCTTGGCTTGTCAATATTATTCCGTTACTAGTTCTTACCGATTTACAAAAAAGGCTTTCGTTTCGTGTTTCGATGTGTGCAAATTGAACATGTCATATGTGGCCTCCTCTTAGGGCGGGTAGGTGACAAAGACGTTATAGGTACCTGGAACGCCGCGATCCAAGGAGTGGTTTGTGGTGCCTTTGCCCTCACCACGCGTTTCCTTCTTTACTGGGACATGTCTCTTGGCTTTTTCCCCAATTCCAAGAACGGTCAGGAATCTAAGATCCAAAGGAGGCCAGACTGTCAGAGTCAGAGTTGAGCCCGACCGCTATCTCTGGAAACTCGAAATTGAAAGACTGTTCATGTTCGCCGTTCACCTCCCTTTTGGAGATGTTCCCAATAAATCTCTGTTCACAGAGAAGACCCCATCCTATCCACCAAAATTGGCACGGAGTTTTGCTGCTTCCCACGCAGCCTGGACAGTGGGAAACTTGCTCCACGACACCTGGCCCTTGCTGGTCTGACCTTCGACATGCCCACCAACACGCTTCACCACAAAAGCCCGGGTCTTGCACAATACTTCGATGGCCTCAGCGCAACAAGGGGTTCATTGCGCGCACAAACACTTGTGCATGGATGCGCTAAGAAAAAACCCCCCGGTGCCCTAAAGATAAAAAAAAGCTCATACCAACTTTTTGTTGAGAAACTGCACCATTGGAGGTGTTGACTGTATACCCTAGCTTGCCCTTGGTGGGCCCACATGGCCACGCTTGAGCTGGCACACCAAGCTCTTGCAGGTTGAAGGTCTGGAACATGTGCTTTTCCCCCAAGCACCCATCCGACTCAGGACCTGCGGCTCCATCTGCCTCTTGCTTGGCCTGCTTGGCCTTCTGCGCGCCTTTCACCTGGGATTGAAGCAGAAGGAGATTTGGCGCAAATGGGCTAAAACAACCTTGTCAAAAGGTGGGGCAAAAAGAATGCCAACAATTTACCACAAGTAATGGGAAGTGAGGAACCGTTTGCAAGCCAATCGGTGATGGGGTGATCTGGCCATCGCTGAAAGCAGATTGAATGTGTGGTGTGTGAGGTGGCGTCTCCAAGCTAGGTAACTTCGTAGCTGTTGCACCTCCAAGATTTTTTGCGGTGCCCGACTCAGCGCTTGACTTCAAAGCCTTGTTCAATGGACACTGGCCATCATCCTGGAGAGGGTGCAAGATTGATACTTATAGTGGGTTGGACCCCGGTTTTACCATATGTGCGTATGTCTTTACTATAATTAAGATGTATATATAAACAAGATGTATATATAAATAGTATGTAATCTATAGTATACTATAGCGAACGTTCATATATGGGACGAGGCTCCTGAACAAAAAGTTTCCGCTTCACACTGCTGGAGCAACGGACTTGGGACGTATCGTCAATGCTCATGGCAGGCGGCTCACAGGGCGGAGCAATCTTGTCATCCTGCAACGCGAGTGCTTTACTTAGTAAGAGGCACAGAAAATGATTAGTAATTAGCGAAAACATGCGAAAACCATTGAAACTTGTTTTGAACACATTCGTCAAAAATTGTGGCAGAAGAGGCATAGGTCCTTAGCTTTAGCTACCTCCTCTTCCAGTTCCTCCTTCACCTTCACAGACGACGCCTTCTGCGAGTGAAAGAACCGTTCTTCCCACATCTCAATGTGGTCACGTGACCCCAACCATACCGACGCCTTCAACCCATACTTGCTGTAGGCCCACTCGCAGTGGCTCGCGTACTCCGGAAGATGCTGTGCCCTGGGCAGCGCGTGCCAGAAAACGCAACAAAATGAGAACTCATCACAGACAAGAAAGCCCAAGCAAAGAAAATCTTTTGAGCAAAGGAAGGGCTACCGCATGATCGGATCCTTCTCAGCTGCAAGGTGCTGCATCAGCGCCATGCACATTTCCACAATGTGGCTCCTTGGCCATCCTGAATGGCCGGCTTCGGGAGACTCAAACATGTGCATATTGCGCGGCGCCTCCATGATGCAATCCTTCTCTGATTCGGCTTCACTCTCCGGGTCAGACGCCCCCAACCGCAAAGTGGGAGCATCCAAGCCATCTGAATCCGAAGCTGGAGATTTAGATTCTTGGGCGATTGCGGCACCAAGTGGATCTTCATCCTTCACGGCCCCAAACAGACATCCAAAAAGGGATGATGGTAAAGAGCAATGGGGCAACACACTATCTAGGCGTCAGACTGCATCTGTCCTACATGAGAGATCAAAAACAATGAGGACACTAACAATGCAGGGATTTGCTGTCTTCTCAACTTCAAAGTCGCTGCAGTCACTGTCACCATCAGCCTCGAAGATACTGTCACCTATGGCAGGCTTGCCCTGGGACTCCACATCCTGGCTATCAGCCTCAACTACATCCTGGCTATCAGCCTCAACCACATCCTGGCTATCAGCCTTAACCACATCCTGGCTATCAGCCTCAACCATTTCCACATCCGATCCACCCTCAGCAGGCCCATTGTTCAAAGGCTGCTGGTCATCAGCGTGCTCCTCACCAACCTTCTGCGCAGCATCTTCTTCCTCGGCGCGTGACCGAGTGGGAGACCTCACCAACAAGCTCTTCAAGTAGGTGATCTGAGGGTGGTTGCCAAGCTTGCCTCACTGTCAAGCGCACAAAAACTCGTGAACCTTTTACGTGCAGCGATCAGAGGCAACAAATAGGAACCTAACAACTTGTCAGAAGAAAATGCAAACGCTAGAAACTCGAACGCCAATCAGCCGCTTGCAATTGGTCGCCTCTGCGCATGCGAGGGTCTGCTTTGTGTCACCAGCTTCTTTTGGCTGCAGGAGTTTGCCCATGAAGAATTGGTCACACATCAGGAAGGTGTCTGCTATCATGAAGCCTGACGGAACTTTGTCAGGCGAGGCCTTTACAAAAGGCGCCACCCAAGCAAAGTTCAACTTGATGTCCTCGACACTAGGCTTCACCAGTTCATCCAATTGGGTCAGCTTTCCGCCACGCCAATCAGCGCTGGTCAGCACTTGCACCACTGGAAGGGGTAGGCCTGCCTTCAGTTCAAATGCCAGTGCCCTGACATCTTCTTCCTTCCATGGAACCTTCCCGGCACCTGAGCGTTTGTCGCCCTTGCAGTAACCTACCTTTTGAAGACGCAGGCACCAGTCAAACCCAAACAAAAAAAAACTTATGAATACAGGATAGGGGCGGACACTTTTCCATGTTGATATCTGTGCGGCAGCGGGAAGCTCCATGACCTGCCTGGCCTACAAGTTTAAACTACCGAGCCCGCAAACAGTTGCTGGAAGCTGGGCGTGCTTTTGCTTTGCCATGGAGCTCACAGTTGCAAGATGGCTGTAACCAATATTCGGTAGCGCCAGCTTTTTTATAGGTTTATGTTTAGACAATCGTACAATATATATAGCTTTAGCTTTCAAAACTCGCATCTCGACCCTGCGACGATAATCGGAAAAACAGGTTCACCCGGACAGGTCGCCACAAGCACCGAGCCCAGGAAACGCAGGGGCTGCCACCTGGGCCGCGCCGGCGAGCGTGAGCCAACCGTGTGGCGGGGTGTGGGGAAAAACTGAGCTCAGCACGCGGCAGGCGTGCACCGCAGCACCGCGTTCAGAAGCCAAATGGCTGCACACCACCCCTTTTGTAAATCATTGAAACACTTTTCCTGGGCACACGGCTTTCTTGTGGAAAAGACATCTTGTTGATACCACGGGTTTTACAAGAAAGGCTTGAGAACCGAGCTGGTGTTTCAAACTCCGCACGGCGAAACGCGTTTGCGTCTGACCTTTCGTTATAACAAACACTTTAACTTCAAAGCATATAGTAAAAAAGACAATTGCACGTGTTTTTGTGCAATTGCTTTTGGGGGGGTGCTCTTTCTGCATGCGTGCTACGCTCATGAAGCAGATCGCGCGACAACATCGCATGCGCTTTGCTCATCAATCATGATCACGAGATAACATCGCACCCGCTGCGCTCATCATGATCACGCGATGACATCGACGCATGTGCTGCGCTCATCAATCATGATCACGTGAAGCCATCTACACACAACAAGTTTTTACAACAGGAGACGTACCACGATGCCTCTTGTAGGAACGGTGTCCCGCGGACATGTTTGGAGGGTCTAGGTAGCAAAACACTTAAGAAGATGTCTCCATGCCGTTTGATATATTGGTGGTATGATAGAAATCCAATGGAAACTAGGTATCCCATTGTCAGAGGAGAGATTGGCTATCATTGCGAGACCTTCTTTGGTGTGCCAATGAGAGATGCGCCACAGTAGCGCTGCCGGATGATAGCTAGACCAACTATAGCGCAAAGCAAGATCACTTAAAACCGCTATTGGTCTCATAAATGGCTGTAAGGGGACTTGCCTTAACGTGCCCCTTTCAAGTCTGACAAGGGGGCTCCAGTCTTGGGTCCACTCTAAATCTTCGACTGGAGTAACTTGTGTATCAGGACTCTCGTGCAAGGTATTGTTCTGAAAGAAGATACGGAGTCTTTTTGCAGGGGAGATGAGTGAGGTGCACCATGTAAGCCTTGCTTTTGGCATGTGCCGGAGCCCTAAACATGCACGAATAAAGCAAAAATGCTCATTGCGCATAGAGCCTGCGTTTTCAACCAAAAAACGAATGCGATCTCCTGGAATAACAGTGGCCAGAAGATATATGGCTAGGTGCATTGTAAAGAAGAGGACACTAGCTGGGCCGCATATCCCCAGGTGACCATGGTCTTCACCTGCATAAGTGAGGTCTGTGCACGGACTGCCACCAATAATGAAAAATAGCAGTCAGAGCCTACTGCCGGGGGAACAGAATTGGTCCTCGGGTTTCACAGCCATTTCAGGGTCTCATTCTTGCATCCACGATTAGTTGACCTACGGTCCATGGCTTCTCCTGCAGCAGTGCCAAAACCGCGTCGTAGACGAGGGAAAGTGGTACTTCAGGATGTCGACTTGCTAAAGAGCCAACGACAAAAGCTCAAACAGGATCTGAAAGAAATGACTCGAAACCTGAAGCTGCAGCTACAGAAGAAGCGGAGAATCATGCGCGCTGCAAACTTGATGGAAGATGAGGATTTGCACTGGCTGCTGAAAGAACGCGAGCGAGCCAAATCCAACCAGGCTGCCCAAGAAGAGGTGAATGCAGAGCAGAACGGAGTGCCAGAATGATGATCAAAACCGGCGGACTGATGATCAGCGCTCATGTGTTCAGATCAGGTCCGATTGACACGAGCTCAATTGGAAATGACCTGTAAGCTTTTTAGAGTGTTAGATCGTTGTTCGGGATCCCCCTGCCGGGGCTGAGATCAGACAAGTCTGAGATCAGCGTGGTGTAGATCAGTGAGGTTCAGATTTGCTGCCTTACTGGCCGAAGTACCTTCACTAAGTGAGAGTAAACAATGCTGTGTTTTTGCATTGCGCTGAACAGTGCCTTTTGGATTGCCTTCAAGCACGACAGTTTGAATTGCTCTCATAGCGTAGCTTTTCCTCTCTGAGATCAGCTCTGTTTGAGATCAGGTCTGTCAGAGATCAGCGTGTTAGCGATGTTCTCAGCTAGGAAAAGATTTGCTCCTAGTGACCTTGAAGGTCTCCATGTGCCATGTGAATGGATGGAAGGGTTGGGTCGCTGCGAGCTTGGCCGACCGTTGATAGTGTGTGCCCCATGCGTTGGGATCAACAATGGTGGTCGCTTTCTGCAGGAGGTGGGTGTCTGCTACAAGTTGACCAACAGCTGTGACATTTTGTCTAACCTGTCCGATGCGCTGATGGCTTTGGAGGGTAGCCTGGAAGGCATCAAATTGGGAGAGAGTGGTGACATTACCCAGATCAAGCTGGAAGATCTTACCGTGCCTGTGGATGTCTTGATGGCCGGCCCGCCTTGTCCTCCTTGGGCCAGCAACGGCAAGAAGTGTCCAGGGGAAGATGTCCGAACGAGGGTGTTTCTTGCAGTGCTCTTGTGGACAATCTATCTCACGAGGCACGGTGGACTGCTTTGGGCGCTTCTTGAAAATGTTCAAGGAGCGCTTCACAAGATCGCTGGCTGTGCAGAGCCGTTTATGGCCATTGCCATCAGGTTCCTCGAGGAGCATGCTCCGGAGATGGCATGGCGGGTGGATCTTTTGAATGCTGCAGACTACAAACTGCCTCAGTCGAGACGACGGGTCTTTTTGCAGGGTGTTCGAAGCTCTGTTATAATCCAACCTAGAGTTTGTTTGTGCTGTGGCAGGTTTCATGAGGTTTCCATGGAAGTCCTTCTATATGTATATTGTCGTGTCATTGACAACTTGAGAAAAGACTTTGGTCACAATCCAGGAAAGGAGATCCTCGGCACCATGGAGAAGCCTCCTCAACCTATGGATCCATTTGGGACGGTGTCCTTGGCCTCTTTCTTGAAGCCCAACCTCCCATGCACAGCTCGTGAGAGCCTGACCTCAATCATGAGGAGCAACTTGGGCAACTGTGAGAAGTTAATCCGAGACAAGATCGAAGCCGGTGATGTGACTCCGGGCACCTTGGTCGTATGTGAGCTGGACAGAGCCTTTGGCAAGAAGTACTCGCCATCCATGACAGTTGGTATGAGTCCCTGCTTGAAGACACAGTTGAAGTATCTTTTTGTCATTAGCACCGATGACTTGCAGCTGCCAGATGCAGAGAGGGCTTACTTCAGATGGATTCTTCCGCAGGAACGATGTGCTTTGCAAGGAGTACACCCGCGCTTGGCGCTGCATCTTTGCAACAGTGACTTGTTGCACGCACTGGGGAACGCTTACCCAGTGCCATTGATTGAGGCTTGCGGCACGCCGGTGCTTCAGATGATTGAGAAGTGGGGCAGGCTGAACTCTTGGCCTCCACCCCTATCGCCCGGTGATCTGCTTGAGCTTCCTGATGCGGCGGGCCATTTCCTGCCGCTTTTAACTGCCAAGCCCAAGAAAGAGAGCAAACCAAAGTCAAAGAGCGAGCCAAAACCAAAGCTCAGTCCGAAAAAAGGCAAAGTCTTCTCTGTCGGAGATCAGCAAGCCAAGTCTGAGATCAGTAGAGTAGAGTCTGAGATCAGCAAAGCAAGTCTGAGATCAGCTCTGTCGGAGATCAGCAAGCCAAGTCTGAGATCAGTAGAGTAGAGTCTGAGATCAGCAAAGCAGACAAGCTGTGAGGCAGGCTGGACACGCACAGAAGCTGCTGTGTGCAGAGGAAAGGAGTGAGGACTCGGCTCAAAATGCAGTGCGTGCATGCCACACTATTTATCATAAACTGTTGGAACTTGAAGAGACCATGACTAAGCTACCCAGTGGGTGTAAATCTCACCAATGTTGGATTCCTACCCGGGTTGCGAATTCTTAG
The DNA here is from genome assembly GCA_963970005.1 of Durusdinium trenchii. NCBI lineage: Eukaryota > Dinophyceae > Suessiales > Symbiodiniaceae > Durusdinium > Durusdinium trenchii. Next base: position 62 of record CAXAMN010013570.1, on the reverse strand, counting down.
CTCGAATGCAGGAACGTACTGGGGAGGCCCTCTGTGGCGGGACCGGTTTTTGCTAGGGTTTT
>CAXAMN010013559.1:89937-156643 GCA_963970005.1 Durusdinium trenchii | reverse complement strand
ATCAGCTGTTGGAGTGGAACCCTGTACAGGTAGGCTCTACTTTTCAGCAGGCACAAGATTCATGTCCACTTCTAGCTGATTGCGTATGTCGCATACTCTTTTTCTACTGCAAGGCTAAAACAGTCCAGCTAGCTCTGACAACTTAAAAGAAAACTATGGTGCCATGTACTTACCTAATCCAGTGTGTTTCACACTTTGGAGAAGGTAATCTCATAGCTACTAAATACAGTGAGGGAGCAATAGCTGACTCACCTCAAGTACAAAATCAAATCGATAATGTACCTCGGCTGGAGACTGTACTTTTCGCAGGCGGAGATACCATGTACCGGCGCTCACTAGCTCTTTATGGCCTGAGCTAAATCAAACTAAAAGGGAAGCGGCTTTTTCTCTACAGAGACCTATAAAAGAATCAAACGACACTCGCGTAACAAAGAACTAAAAATTCAAGACCGCACAAATTGCAATGAATTAAGATGCCTTGCAAAATGCAAGGAGCGTACGGAATAATCTTCTCGTGACGTGGTCTCGACCGCTTTCATTCACAGACAAAATAAACTGCATCAAAAGGACTCTCTTTCACATTCACATCAAAACACAAGAAGGAGATACCGGCAAATGTATGTACAAAAATCTTGCACTACAATTGCAAATCATGAAATGACTTAATCATCAACCATGACTGGTTGTCCATTAGAGGTCACTTCATAAGAGCGGTGGTGATAGATATCATCAGTTCTGTAAAACTGTCCATACCTATCTACATGCTAAAGCATATAAACCTGGAATGCAGGAGTATCTTCTTTGATAAAAAGTTTCTCCTCATTGCAAACCAGAATTTATTAAAACTTCAGCCTGGCAACTTAAAGTCAAGCCTGGAAGCAAAGTATCAACTGTAACCAGAAGTCTCTTCACTTCCTAGCCATCATTTAAATCTCAGCCTTCGCTCAGGAATTATGCCGCTGCAAACGGTGAAGTTGCTTGATCAGAAGTTGGCGGCCTTCCTTTCTTTCTATTCTGCTTCTGTCTCTCCTTCCTCCGCACGTTCGCCTCATGAAGCGTTGCTCCCATGCGATACTGTCTTCTATCTCCAGATGAAAAGGAAGCTGGTCTGAGTGAAATAAACATTGGACCATGACTGTCCTCGTCAGTGGGCCTTGAGCACATAACCTCCGTGTCAATCATAGCAAAGTTCTCTGAAAAATTACAGATGAACTCCTTCGTACTCACTGTGGAATTTTCATATTCCTCTTCACTCATTGAATGACCCCATTCAACAATGGTAGACAAACATGTATCGCCAAGCTGTGATCCTTGGTATTCTTCTTTTTCAACAGTAGAGTATTCTTCCCAGAGTTTATCAAAGTAAACTTCACACTTCTTGAGGACCTGTGAAGTAGAACTGTAAAATGTTCTGGGAATAGGTGCTTTGATACCAGGATCTGCTTTGACACGAGCTTCTGAAAACCTGCGGATCCAATGCTGCATGGTGCTGTAATAGTAGTTAGCCATTGGCTGCCTTTTGTACCCAGACATTCTGTAGGCCAAACTATTTGCATCACCAGAAATGATGTCCACCTCATAGACAAAACACTCGTAAAGCATCAATGCTGTCTGTTCTCCTGTCAGTAGGTGGGCATCCACAGCACGGTGTGTATCAACATGATAATTACAGACTCTGATGGTATGCATGTTCGCTCGAGTAAGTGGAACACGCTTGTCCTCAGGACCATAGTCATCAAATTCAAAGTCTGCATCCTTGAAATCTTGACGAGGCCTTGTTTCTCCAAAACAAATCTCGTAGATAGCCCAAGTTACATCACGCTGTTCACAGTGACCAAGATCTTGGTCATGTCCAGCAATGATCTTGACATATCCACCTGGTGCCAATCTAGCCATCACTGCAAGATTCTCCCAATCATTGAAACAAACTGTCCAATTCTTTTGCTCAATAAATTCCTTGGCAGGAACAAGAAGATGAGCTTCCTGGAGAATCACGACATGTGCACGTAAAAAGAAGAGCATGTTGAAGAAAAGGTTGTTCTCAAATTGCTCATTCTGAAGTGACATGGCGCTCTGTTTGCGTGGCCTCATTGCACTATCAAGTCCTTGGAGAAACCTTGGTGTGGTGTACTTCTGACCACGAACCATGTTGCCATAGTTCCAGGATAGAAATGTCAAGGACTCTGAGCTGGCCAATAAATTAGTTCCATATGGTTCTTCTATTCTTCCCTTGAGGAACCTTCTGCACAGCTCTTCATAGAAGGTGACAAAGTCCCAACTGGGTCCCTTGGGACCATATGATTCCAGTTCCTTCTTGAGTTCCTTTTTCGTATCCTCCAATTCTTCTCGAGCATGACCTGCCCTTTCAAGGGCCTTTGGATCGACCTGATACCTGCCATCCAAATAAATGATGCGGTCATCATTGATGAACAATCTCTTCAAATCATGCTCTGGTTCATGTTCATAACAATCAGGTGGAGGTACTGGACAGATATTGCGAATGGATCGAACAAAATCATTCTCGTTGATCCTTGACTGATAATGAGGATGGGAAATCTCACCTTTTCTGAAACAAACATGATTCAGCAATCTTGCATGAGTTTCCCTGAAGCATAGTTGATAAAAGCCAATACCTGGATCTCCTGTAAGCTCTCCAAGCAACTTTAAAGGTGAAGTGTGCAACTCATAGGTATTGTCAACTTTTGTTGTATCCTTTTCAACAACTACTTCAGATGGAAAAGATTCTTGGATTTCAGCCTCCAATTTCTTCTCTCCATCATCCTCTCTGACCTCTTTTATTTTCTCCACCGCCTCTTTCTTCTCTTCCATGGTTGCATCATCCTGAACTTCTTCATGAAAATGAGGATCAGGAATCTTATTCAGGCGGCTCTTCTTAGATTTCCGCTGACCTGAAGTATCATCAAGGTTAGCATCCATCTCACCTGATGGTAAGTGCGATGCAGTCGAGTCCTCACCTATCTCTCTTGACAGAAAGTGTGGTGTTGACTCTTCCTTGGCTTCCTCCTGGTCCACTTCCATCTTTAGTTCCTCTGAAGGAAAAACACCTGCATCTTCATCAAATATTTCTTGTTCCTTTCCAGGTTCAACTGCAGGATCTTCTTCAGGAACTTCCTCTTCCATATTCTCATCTTCTAGAAGTGTCCTACTTCCAGTATAGACTTCACCAGCGATAGTGGAGACTCTTGTATAAGGAGGAACTTCTTCACCTGCTTCAAAAGCTTGTTCTGCAACATCCTTGGTGAGCAAGTCCTCTACAAGATTTTCTCCCTCGGTTCTTGGAAGAGGTCCTGAGGTCTCATAAAAATCTGTCCTCTCTGAACTGAAAGCTTCTGTCGCCTTCTCATTGTCCTTTTGATCCCTGAACAGGTGAGTAATCTTCACAGCTTCTCCCTGTAGCACCTGATCACCTCCTCTATACTTGTCGACAATGGAGCGCCATACGGGAACATCATCATCATCAAAATCAAGCTCCATATCATCTGCCAACAGGTATGAGATGTTTTGAGCTGCCTGTTCTTCTTCTTCATCACGTTCCTTGGCAAGCTCCTCATCCTTCTGGATCTTGAAGATACCCTTCAGGATGTCTTGTAGTACCTTTAAGTTCAGCTTCGATGATGGCTCATACGTCCCTGAACTTACAGGCTCAACTACAACACGAGAGCAAGAAATCGCCTCCAAAAACTTGGAATTGTATTGGCGTTCAAACTCTTCCTTCTTGATCATCTCATACAAGGGATCAGAAACTGCAACACGCGCCTGAACATACTCACGAAGTTGATAGCATGCATGTTGCACAAATCTACTGTTGGAGTTGTGAAGAAAACTCTCTAAATGATTCCTGTCACGGTCAATCAAATACCGCACAATCCTTGCAGAAAAACGGAATTTCTTGAAGTTCATAGCAAAATGTGTATGATACTTCTCTGGATTCCTTTCTGCTTGTAAGGCGGCCTCTGAAGTCTTGTAAGCTGGGAGATTTGTGTCTGGATCCAAAATCATAACTCTTCCCACAAGATTGAGTGGTCAAGAACCCACTTGGGAAGCACCTTGATGAAAAAGTCACAAACAAGTTCTGACACAAGGTGCATGACACGACCAATCTCTTCCTCCTGCTTGAAGCGATAGTGCAGTTTGGCAAATAAAGGATTGTTGAATGCTTCCTCCACTGTATTGCCAAAATTATCCCACTGAGGTTCTGGAATACCAAAGTTCCAACCCAGCAATTTGGGATCTCTGCACATATCCAAGAAGCTTGAAAGCTCTACAGAAGCAATGCCATGGTCTGTCAGAATTTCAGCCCAGCGGCGTCCATTCTCCCAAGCACGGATGAAGAAAAACTGTTGGTATCCAGTTTGTGCCAACTCCATCCACTGAGAAATTCCGGGTTCAAAACTCGGTGCATACGTCTTGGGGTCTTCCTCTGTTCCATAAACACTTGGACGTAGCAACTTGTATCTTCTACAAAAATATTCTCTCTGGTGCCTTGTCAACCTGTCCCAATCCCTCACAAGGATCACGTCTTCTCCAGTGCTCTGGAGTACACGTGTTCCTACACGATCATGGAGTGATACCATGCCAATGTCATATACCATCCATGGGTTGAGAACCAGGTTGTTGACATTCTGAATGAACCATGTCATCTCACGCTCAGCAACATGAGCAGAGTCATCTTCTTCATCTTGTTGAGGTTCTCCAGAAGTCCTGGCTGTTGAGCTCTTCGAAGTGATGTCCGTCCAAATGTGATCAAAACGAAGCACTTCCTCATCAGCCTTCACCAGTTTTGCCTGATCCTTGCTCAAAACTAATGGGTGAACCATAAACAAGGACCTTGAGGTAACACCATCTCCATCGACAATCAACTTTGGAGTACTATAGCCTAAGATACTCCAAGGATCACGATCATCGATTTCCTTAGGTGCAATCAAAGACCATCCTTGAAGATAATGGCCTTCTGACATCGACTGACGTGACCTCAATCGTGACCGATTGTACTCACGTTCAGGATGATTCTCATATTGGACAAAACGGGCGATAGCACCTAAATCCAAATTGTCCAACCACAAAAGCATATGCCTCTTAACTTGTTTTGTCTCAGGCTCCTCGGCATGAATCCTCCTGAGAAGTTCTCTGGCATATGGCTTGTCAATAGATAATCTGGTGAACAAAGCTCGCACTCTCTCTTGTTGCACCTTCTCACTATTGATGAGCTCCATCATCTCCTCTGCGGACTTAGGATTTCTCAACTCCTTAGCTGGCTCTGGAGCATCTCGTGGTTGTGGTTCATCCACACTAATGTCCAAGTATTCGGGCTCCACATCACAATGTGCAAGCACCACTCCATTGTTGCTGAAGTACAGAGGACGTCCAGCCCGAAGCCAAAGAATCACATTAAGCTTCACATACAAAGGCTGTCCATAATCTCTTGGAACCACTGTACCTGGGCCTAAAGGAATGTAAAGCGAAGTTTGTGGATTGCTGTACATAAAATGAACATAATCTCTTCCTTCACCTCTATTCCTTCTATTCCAACTTTGAGGGTCTCTCATCAAACCATACCTCTCAATGCTGGCCCAGTTCTCCCTTCTGGTAACATGAAAAACATGTCCCAAACATCTTGCCTCAATAGAAGTCAATCTATGATTCAACTTCTCTGGACTGATGTTTTGCATGAGTCCTGTATGCCCTTGGTTCACTCCCAAACGCATGGAGAAGGGCATATCGTATTGATTGCCTGTGTTGTACCAAACATTCTTGTCCAAGCGAATCACCAAATGAAATCTTTGCTTCTCATCGCTATGCAATATAGCAAAGAAAGTATTAGGATAAATACGAAAAGGCGATGGCATTCGAGCAGTTCCCTCTGTGATCAGAGGCATAAGCTCTATCATTGCCCTACTGTCCATCAACCTATCGAGAGAACGATCATGTCGTAGCATATAGTTGAGCCCCGTGGCTATCTTCCCATAATCGTTTTGCCTCCACGCGACTCTTGTTGCCACGAACTGCCTACTTCTCTCATATTCATCCTCTTCCTCTTGGGTGACATAGCCAAGAGCGTATCTGGCAATCTCTGCGAACCACCGTACTCGAAAATTGAACTTAGTATGGTTCTCAGGTGCCAAACACATTGCAAGAATGTCGGTTAAGATCAATTCATCCTGCTCTGAGTTCCTATGGAACTCAACTGGCGTACGTGGGCGTCTCAAACGGTTTGCCCAGTTCTGAGGTTGTCCCCAAGGAACCTTTTCTGACCAGTTTCGAGCATACTCAAAGATGTTGACCATATTGGACGCTCCCTGACCGGTCATCTCTGTTGATACAAAGTACACCGGTCAGAGGCCAGTGTCCTAAGTTGTAGAAATGACAGGTAGTCAACGATGCAAGGCAATAGTCTTCGAAAGAAAAGTGCTGATCTTGCCAAGCTAATTTGAGCCGCAGGCACAAATTCATGAAAGAAATTCAAATTTCTCTCAAACAAAAACACATGCATTGAATTCTCTCCTCTCACTCTCAGTGCAAAGAATCTCCAAGATAAAACACATCATGTGAAAAGTCAACATGTGTGCATACTGTAGGAAGCCATCCACGCAAATATGCCTTGTGTTCAATAAGAGATCTAAAAGGTGGATGTGCATCAACTTCCTTTAAACAACCGCTGCGTACTGCATCTATCAAAGCTTGTGGACTAGCAGACTTCTTAGTAAGACAGTCAGCGAGACACCACTGAGTGCGTATATGTGACAAGTCAGCAATTGCACCAGAGCATGCTTCCTTCCTAAGCATTTGGATCATATGAATAGTCTCCTGTTGCTCAGGAACATGAGTAGTACTAGCTGTAGTCACAAGATTGTTAGCATCAGTGCGCATGTGAATGTCAGTAGAGTAGCCTGTAATGTCCTTGATCAAGCCTCTAAGCATTTGGCACGTGCCATAACACTTCATAAATGCATACAACTCAGCAACAGTTGTGGACAGGGTTGTTCTCTTGATCTTAGAGGATTCAAAGAAAATAAGTGAGCCTTTAGCGTTCTTCTGTTTTGCCTTCCTTTGCTCACCCATAAAAATAACCATAGCACGTTGAGAGGATTTGTCACTGTTGTTCCTGAATGCGGCATCTGGCATAGCAATTAAACGTGGACTACCTTCAAGTGGCCAAAAACGTAACTCCATAGGGTCAGTCACGATTTGTTTGCACAGCTTGTTCAGGGCCTTGCAATCACCTATTGTAGGTCCTGCTGATGCTGATGCTGACCTTGAGAATTGGTAGCATGCTTGGAATTGTGTTCTGGATTGTAACCAGTTTATGCTGCCAAGAAGTGATCTGAAGGCTGTGTGCATGTCTTTGTCACACTTTTCTTCATCCTTCAAACCTTTTGGAATGATAATCTCAGTCAATTCCTGAACACAAAGGGATTGTTCTACTGAGATGTACTCCTTCTTCTTGGTCTTCTCTTGCATCTTCCAAGCAACACGTTGTCCAGTAAACATCAGGTCATTAGTGTCCTCATGTCCAATCTTAAACTGTGACTTCACAATATCTTTGAACTGTTTCAAAAAGATATCATTACCTGTCACAAAAAGATCATCAACATGTAAACAACACATACCAATGGGTGACCTATTCTTAGAATTACTGCCATGCACAGGGTCCATAAAATGCTCAAGCAACTCTTCCACAACTTCAGGTGTAAGCTGAGGCGTTTGTGTCACAGTATACGTATGTTCTGCAGGAAGAAAAAGACTGACAAGCGTTTCAGCTTCTTCCTCTAACGTCACTGCATTCTTCTCGTTTCTGATATCCTTGTTTGTCTCGAGAAGCCACCAAACACCCTTACGCTTAACTATTGAAGTCCGAAAACAAAAAACGCGAACGCGAATACGTAGGTTCGGGAGTACGAAGAGCTTTAGCGCGATAAGCGACTTGAGCATGGCCATTTGCATATTGATGCCAACCTGCCTTGTGCTCTACAGAGTCAAGGAAGTTCTGGAGTTCCTGATCTACCACAGGAGTCCATTTTCCATCCTCTGCCTTAAGCAGGCTACGCGTCACCATCTTCTCCGACCTATTTCCGTAACACACCGAAAACAGACGTTCTTCACAGAGAAAAGACCTACGAACTTCCTCCGCTGTGTCGTGGAATTCGTTTGGCGGCGCACCTGCTACGTAGAAGGATACCGGTTCCGGTTCGGCTGGCATCTCCTCTGATGAGTAGTTCACAGCCTTAGGAACCCTCAAACATCCGGAGTAGCAAACGTACGTGCACCGATCGGCTCGAGTCGGAACTAATCCGAGTGAGTGCAAAAACTTGTCGAGTCGATTCCACCAGCGACGAGGCGCATCACTCAATCCGTACACTGAACGGGTGCACAATCCGACAAGATACGGAGGCAATCCGATGTCGGTCGGAAGTTGAACGTGAATAACGCGTCGCTCGAGGTCGTAAAGTTCCCCCTGAAGAAAGGCAGTTTTCAAATCGATGTGTAACAGGTCCCAGAAAGAAGAGGCTGCATGCTGACATGCTACGCGAAAACCATACCTGGTCGCGGTTGGCGAGTCCGTTTGGAGGTCCCATTTCTGGGCATCTTGGAAGCCTCGACAGACCCATCTGGCCTTAAACTTCTTAAAGTTACCATCTTTGTCAATCTTGATGGTCAGGACCCATCGACCAGTAACATAGTTATCGATCTTATGCTTTCTTCGGTCTCGATACTTCATCGCAGTAAAGTCTAAAAAGCTGCGAAACTCCTCTAGTTTAGCTTGCTTGATCTCCTTCGCATACTTCCGGAGTACTTCCGGAGCTGCCTTTGGCGTCTTCTTAGCCATTGTCTTCGCAAGATACTGGCAGAACTGTGAAAAACCTTTCGGATCATACGAGTTAAAACTCGGAGGAGCTTGGTTCGGACCTATAACACAAAAATCCATATCGTCAAAACTAACAAAAAGATTTTTCTCATCGTCCAGATCCTTGTCTGGATCCTTCTCAAAACCTTTCACATCTTCTTCATCAAAAATAGGTTCTGAATCTGTTTCATTTGTATCAATCGTCTCATTGTCATCGTCTTCGACTGTGCTCGTAGGCACGGGAATGTCGGCTGCTTGTGGCTGATTCGAACTTGATGCTGTCGGATTCTCCGAATGTCCAGGAAAGAAACTTCTTGGCACTGACTTCGGAGGTGCCGGAATAGGTTCGTCATGTCCCGGTAACTGAACCTTAGAACGTTTTATCTGAAACTTCACCTTCGCCTTTGGCAAAGCATCAGTTGAGTCCACAGAAAGCTTCCGCATGTGCTTACTGTGACGTTCACGATTCTCCGGAACATATGGTTCTGGCTCCGGCGTGTTCGAATCTGGCGACGGTACGAACGGATGAACTGGATCCGTATCACTCGGAAACCCTATCGGTGGTTGACCCGGATCATCTGGCGGACGGGATTCACTCGTAATCTCCGGCATTGCCTCTTCCGGATCGCTCGATGGATATCCGAGTTGCTCTAAAGGAACATCGGGATTTCCGAACTGATTCGGACCAGCTACGGAACCTGTCGGAGGTGGTCCCGGAGGTTGTCCACCCTGGTGATCATCAGGGTTGCCACCCGGTCCATCATCAGGCGGATACATATCTTCATCATCTGGATCAAAATACTGCTGTTCCCCCGAGACGGGAATCGGCTCATAAGCCATATCATCATCCATCGGTGGTCCGTAGTCTGGAGGTTGATCCTTTGGATCCTCTAGAGCTACTTCATCAGGAGTCACAATGCGCTTCACGGCGCCTGTCGTCTCTGCTTCGTAAACTATCATACTCCAATGATCTACCAAAAACTGTTCATGATGAGGAGACAGTTGTGACACAAACATAAAGAAAACCTGATGGTATTTTCCTGGCTTCCACATAATCAACACTGCATCATCCTCAGAGTTGAAGAGAGGATGCACTCTACCAAAAGTACCACGATAGACCTTACATCTCTCAAAATACATCTGTGGCAAGGTTCTTCGTCTAATCTCCTTCAGGCCTGGAATCAATGACACAATTCGAGAATCAGAGGATGTTGTCACATCAAACTCTGATCTCTGAGGTGGTGCATCTACCTGCCTCAAGGTTCTGATCAGTTCAGTAGTAGTGAACCTTTGTGGTAGTATGTGTCGAAGTGGAACCGGAATTTCCGTCGTCTCTTCCGTTCTTACGGAATTCAGCAAAATTGACTGATGAGCTTCTCTCTCTAACAAAAGAGCTGTTCCACACAAACTTCCAGAGTCAAAGTTCTCCAGAAGATCTTCAATAAGGAAACTCTGACGCTTGTCGGAAGTCTCACTATAAGGAAGAAAACGATTCATCTCAACCAGAAATGAAAACGGAAACTTCTTCCAGTCGGGATCCTTGAAGTACTGGTTGCTTCTAGTGGCTTGCACTGTTTTAGCTTGAAATGAACAGTCACCAATACCTTTCCATCCTTGGCAGGATGCATAGGAATGGAAGACTGTCACGTAACTCATTCCCTTCGGACAATAACAAAAACAATTCATATTCACATCAAAGTTAAAAATCGGATCCTTCAACGAAGAAATGAACTTCTGCAAAAACAAACAAAACTTGTTTCCTTTGGGAACAGTCACAAACACATGTTTCTTCCTTCTCAACTGCCACTCAATCACATTACAACATAGCAACCAAATAGAAGCTCTGTTCTGTTTGGGAGAAGGGTTGTTGATCACTATACAGTGGGGCTGCAATCTCTCCAGTTGCTGCCAAATACCATCTTGACCCTTCATAGTGGAAAAGTTGTATCCTGCCTTGAAATCCATAGGAGATGCAACTTTAACACCATTCTTTGAAAGGAACCAAGATAATCCACTGTTTCCATGAAGTAACTCAACAACATCAGGATGATCATCATTACAGAAGAAAAAGGACTGTTCTCCGAATTCGGCATCAACATACAGTTCGTGATCTTCACGCAAGTTCTCCGGATTCTCATCGTCTAATGCCGGAATGGAAACATCATGCCACTCATCGTGATCACGTCTAACCTTTGACTGATTCACACGTATCACTGCCTTACCAGTATTGGCTTGGACCATAGCTCCTTCTTGTCCAAGTACTGTGGCACGAACCCAACGTCCTTTATCCTTGAACTTTGATGAATCCTGAGTCCAAACAAAAACCTTCTCTCCTTGGAAATAAGGACCGTCGCTTGGCATAGTCCTTCTTGCAAGATCTGCTCGAAGGTCCTGAGCTTGTCGTGCTTCTTGATGAGCTCTCAAAGCCACACGTTGTAGTTCCAAATTTGTACGATCTTGTGCGGCGGCATTAGCTGACAATTGCTCAGGGCTTGCGGTCTCAAGGTCAAAAAGATCTGGTGGACGTCTTCCAGTTGCTATCTCTATTGGTGAATATCCACTGATAGTCAACTGACAATTTCTTGCCCAAACTACCTTCTTGACCACTTCTCTGACCGTAACACCACGAAAACGTGGGTCATCCAGATCTACCTTCATAACATGCCACATACGTTTGAACAAACGTACAGCTGTCTCTGCTCTGTTCGGCCAAGGAGTTCTTGGCCCACAAGGACATTGTTGTATACCATGGAACCTGTAGTATTCAACAAAAGCATCGGTGAAAAAGGCTTCGTCTCCTACGATGGCCTTCGGAACACAGTTGTTCTCATCAGACCACTGCCTCAATGCTTGGATGGTGGTTTGATCTATGAGGTCTTTCTGTGCCGTAGCCCAGAGAAGATTTGTGGCACCATCAAGAACAAGTAGAATGATATACTTGTTCTTGTGAAGTTCAACCTCACAATGATCAGCAAAAACAACATCACCAAAACATGAAGCTCTAATACCGGAGACTCTGGCTCGTGGCGGAGGTGCCACTGAAGTGTTACAAACACGGCAGTTCCTGACAACTGATTCATACTTCTCTAAAACAGAGTCAGGAAGCTTCAACATAGAAACACGTCTACGAAACTGAGTAGGACTCATATGGTAGTGCTTCACATGAAGCTTATAAAGCTCTACCTTGTCCTCCAGTCTCTGTAACATCTTCCTATATGCCGGTGTCATTGCAACAACTTCACTACCAGGTAATGGGATTGAAATCCGCCTAGGCTCAAGAGCGCCATCACCTGGTTCAAGTGGTTCATGTTTATCACTTGATGGTCCTTTTGATGCTTTAGGAATTTCTACAAGTTCACCTTCTGGCCTCTCAGGTGGTTCTGAGGGAACATACTCCTCAAGATCATCACCCTTTAAATCATTCTGAGGCTCAGATGGTTTCGACTTGTGTCCTTTCCAAAATGGATCAAAACCCTTGGAAGTATACCGGAATTTTGGCGGCACGGGCTTTTCCGCGGCACTGGCTGGTGCACCTTCCTTCTCTGACGAGAAGCCTGGTTCCCTGTCCTTTGCAATGGGAACCTTCTCTGAGGAGGAGCGCACCACTGCATCGGGATCACCAATGCCACGGTGCTCAATGCCAGCCTTCCTGATCTTTAGATCTGGAATTTTGGCATCTGGCTTGAACTTAAAAATTGTTCTACCACGCCATTCATAGCCAATTTGTAGGTCCTTCCATTTTGCCTTGCGCCAATCATCTTGCTTCTTGATCTCTTCTCCACCTTTCTTCTTCTTGATGATTGTCAGTCGCAAGTCTTCCAGTAAGTCAGTGTCTACAGGACAGGACTTAGTTGCTGGGAAAAGAATCTTTCTATAATCCTTGTGGTGACGTATCAGTTCTCTCTTGTGAACATCTACTTCCCAGTAGTCAACCACAGGATATGCATGTTCAGCTACATCTTCATCACTATTGAGGTCAACAGAAATATGAACATATTCATAGTGAGTGAAGTGAGAGTAAAAACTCTTCTCGCGCCGAGTCTGCAAATTCACGTCAGACAGATACCATGCAATATCTTGGAAGTCCAAAACAAGATGAGTACTGGCTGCAACCTTCAACTCCAAATATTTGATGCCAAGAGCAAGAGGCACCGATGTCAGATAAGCATGTTGAGGTGTCAGCCTGAGTTCAAAGCCTAAGTTCCTCATCTGTGGCAAGCTCATAAGCAAAGGGACTTCTCCTTCTTCCACTATGTCGAACTCTGTATGGTGGATCGTCCATGCACGATCATACATGTAAATCACCAGTTTCTGAGAGCAAGTAGCCTTCTGGGAATTGGCAAAGTAAAACTTGCTCTTGGTAGCCTCAAAGGAGTACCATAATCCACAATCTGGGTGATTGTCGACATAGTTGCAAAAATGGTCGACTGCTCGCCTTGATCCCATAGCTCTAGTGCATCCAATGTCCAGGATTGCAATAGTCGGCGGGAAGCGATTCTCAGTCAAAAATGAAATGGCCTGCATCTCCTTCACTTCTTCCTCAGCGCTCATAAGCGCAAAGCCATCAGGAGCCTTTGTGAGCATCTCCTTTGACAAAGAGTACCTCACAGGGGCACTCATGCCATTGAAGATCGTCTCACCATTGTTGACCGCGCAGTCAGCTTCATCTTGACATGAGGTCATCATGCCTGACAGCAAGTCCACCTCACTGTCATGGACTTCAGCTGCTGCTGTCACACAATGTGCAAAGAAACCTTGTTGACCTCCTGATGCTTGTGAAGATCTTGAAGGTGCAGGTAAAGAACGTGGCTGTTGTTGATTTGCATAGTTTGCATCTTGTTTGCCATCTCCTTTATCTTTTCCTTTTCCTTTCTTGCCTTTTCTCTTGCCTTTTCCTTTTCCTTTGTGGGAAAACCACGCTTCTTCAAGCTGTTGCCAAAAGTCATTGGCATCATCATATTCTCCTTGAAGATAGTCATTCATATCTTCGGCAAGAATAGCATCATATGCTCCTTGGTTTGACTCCCAAGTGTCCTCATAAGGATTCTCTTCAAAGTACTCTTCTGGATATGTTGTCTGTTGCTCATCAGCAAAATGGCCTTTACCTCGTCTCTTTCCTTTTCCTTTTCCACGAGGTCTGAAGAATCTGCGGCCTGATCTTCCCTTGCCTTTTCCTTTTCTTCTTCCTTTTCCTTTGCCTTTTCTGGCTCTTCTTCCTTGGAATCTCCTTTGGAACCACGAGAAGTTTTGATCATCATATACCCAAAAGACATCGTCCAGGGCATCTAAAAATCCTTCTGTTCCATCTTCTTCATCTTCGGCCCAATAGCCAAATGTACCATCGAGTTCTCCTTCGTCTAGTACAAGAAATGATCTTCTACCTCCAGCACCTGTCGGCTGCATCAAAGGATTGTCTACTGAAGTCTTTGTCGTGCAGAACATCTCGATGAACACTGTCCTCAACTCTGTTGTAGTATATTGCTGCAGGACCCTGCCACGATGAGTCATCAAAGAAGTCAAAGTGTTTCGCTGGTCCTGAGACAAATCTGCAAGTGACAGCATGAGTAAGGCAATCAGATTTTCTCCTAGAGGAAATTCGTTCTGATGAAAAGTCCTCATATTGCCATTGATGGTCTGCATGATTTCCTGAATCCTTTCTGCCGTTGGTGCTACTCCAGTCAACGCTGCATCTGCCTGCATCTGAGCTAGGACTTGTGGATGTGCTTGAGTGACTGGTTCTAGCATGTCCATCCAACTGCTCATAAGCCTTTGGAGTAAAATCTGGAATCTTGTCATCCATTTCATCATGTCAGCTGATCCTCGATTGAAGCGCACGAATTGCATGAACCTATACAGGAATACATTGGTTGATCCTTTCACGAAATATGGTCGTAGTACTCGTTTGAAATATTCTACGCCGGCTCCTGGTGGATCATTTGCCTTCAGTGCATCTCTGTCTAAAACACGCTTGTATACAGCTGCTTCTCCTTCTAGTCGGTTTCTCAATGCTGGTCCTCTCTTCTCATCCTCCAGCTCGGTGATATCACACCAATCGTCTATGGCATCCTCATAGGAAAACCATGAAGTCTTTCCATCATAAGATGGGGGCACCTTTGTAGTGACCTGTGTTGTCATAGCTATCGCTGCTGGTTCTCTTCTCACATGCCTATTCACATAGGCTGCTGGCTCATAAGCCACATCCGCATCAGGCTCTTCCCAGTCGTCAATCCAATCCATGGCCGTTTGCCCACAAGCAATTCTATGCCTAGGAAAGGAGCTCACCTGGGTCTTCCAGGATCACTGCTCCGCTACCACTGAAAGAGTGACTAGGGCGTACACGGTAGAGGTGCAGACCGCTAGTGTCTTTTATGCGCAGAGTCTTATCCTCTTGCTCTTTGAGCCTTGAAGCAGTCAAGCATGGACACACTATATCAGCTGTTGGAGTGGAACCCTGTACAGGTAGGCTCTACTTTTCAGGGGGGGGGGTCCATAAGATTGATTTAATCAATTATTTGAGGTTTCTGAGGTGCGTCCACCCCGTCACTTAACTTGCTAAAGCAAGAGCAACTCCAGCTAGCTAAGGCTAGCTTTCGTGACTTGCGTGGCTTCCACCTACTTCCGCATTGATCACTTTTCGGGTTCGTTGGCGGTGAAATCTACGGTACATCAAATGCAAAAAAAGAGAGAGAGAGAGAGACTTGGCAGAGGGATCTAGAGGGTCACTGGTGACCTCCAAACCGCACCTCTGGCCTCGCCCCGTCGTTCAAGTGACTCCTGCGTCTGGAAATCCGCCGAGTGCCGCATGTGCAAGAGGTTTCCACGCCACACTGAGTCAGCGTCCCGAAGTTCCCCGCCCAAACGGAGGTATTCATGTGGTTCAGCGGTGGTCCTTGGTAAATCAGCGACCAAGGAAGTACCCGCGTTACGGTGTCACGATGTGTGTTCTCTGGATGCAATGCACAACAGTGGGCAATGCAGCACGGGCTCTCCGCTAGCTCATCGATTCGACTCAGGATCGTCTCCAGCTTCTGCCTCGATCGTTTGGTTTGCCGAGGGGTCGGCCGCTGAACGAAGGGAAGCACCACCCATGGATGCATCACACAGCGGCAGCTTCGAGAGTACCAGAATGTGTCGTGGCAAGCTCCCCTTCAAAGCATGCCCGTTCATACATGTTCATACTTCATACCATGTCCGCCTACCAAGTCCTCTCACGGCGATTTTTTCAGTTGGGCAATGCGATGTCGACCGTCTCGGGGAGTCCCAGCCTCTGCTCTGGTTCAGTGCAAAGGGTTCTAAGACTTGGTGATGTGAAGGGACAAAAGGGGCCAATAGGCAGGACCTCTTCCACGGCCCCTCGAGCTTGTTGGACAAGACCTGGTATGATAGCCGTGGGTTGGAGGAGGCGGCGGAGGGATGCACGGTCGAATGGCTGAAATCATCTCAGAAACCAAAGGGTTGGTTGTATTCAGAAGGCCTGTGGCGTAAAGTTTGATGAACGAACTGGAAGTGAAAATCCTGCGAAGGCAGGAACGAAAGCCAGTAGTACCATCCAATCGTGGCGACTGACGCTTTGTCTTCCAAAACTC
Source organism: Durusdinium trenchii (assembly GCA_963970005.1). NCBI lineage: Eukaryota > Dinophyceae > Suessiales > Symbiodiniaceae > Durusdinium > Durusdinium trenchii. Next base: position 140,194 of record CAXAMN010013559.1, on the reverse strand, counting down.
TCATATACTCTCACACTAGGCGATCTCTATCTCTCTTCCTGATGCTGAGCATTTCTTCTGGCGTCTTGTTCATGACTTCTGCATCACCAACTCACCAAAAGGGCTCCATCAAAAAGTAAAAAAAACACCGTTAAGTGTCCAGGCTCGAGTGCAGTTTGGCCCGCTCTGCCCACACACCTCCTCCCATAACTCAGTTCGTTCGCAGAAACTCGCCGCAGCCTACCGTGCCAGCTGGCTTTCGTATTGAGCCGCTGTTCTTAGCACAGCTTTTCTCCCCATATTGTACATACTGCGATACAAGCTACAAGCTCATCCTTAAGATCCTTAAGAATAATACAGTAAGACTATGGTCGCTTGGCAAAATGGCCACAGAAGCCGCTTGCATCTGGACCTTTCGTCCAAAAGATTATGTTACATTGGCCAAGTCACGCTGGCGTTTGGCAATAAACTGCCCAGTGAAGGTGTTGCTCCAAAGTGCTGAAAAGCCAAGAAGACTGGCAGCCCACCCAGCCCGATGCAGGCAGCACATCAGGGGCAGTGGCTTGTGTTTGCAATTTCGAAGCGGACCAACGCTAAAAGCTCTAGCTGAATGAGTTGTCCATTCAATGAAGCCTCTAGCACCGACTAGACCAAGTAGTGTGTGACTGACTGACAGGGTTTCAATTATTATATATACACTGTATACTATTGTATAATATAATATTATATATATGTATCTGTGTGTGAAATCTGGGGTTTGTCTTTGGCTCCCGAACATGTTGCGAAGTTATCGCTTTTGCCACCTGGCCTCTGCGCCAGGTATCACGGGGCATCCTATGGAATGCAGTCATGTTGTTGCGTTCTTCCACGAACTCGATCCGACTTGGCTGTGCCTCAAGGCGTTACCGGCCGTTGCCAGCAAAGATATGAAGATATGAAATATATTTAAGCCTGCCAAATGGATATGAAGCCAAATGGACACCAAATGGATATGAATGACACCATATATATGATATAGATATATACAGTATATATATTGTATGACTTAATGTATGACACCCAATGGATATGAAGCCTGCCGAACTTGACCGAACCAACGTGAGTTGCGTGATCGCCTTTTTGGCACGGCCGCTCAACTGACGCTAGCACAATCGAACCCCCCCAGCTTGGCTAGGAGATTCGCGAAAGCGACAGAGTGATTGGACAGGGTGGTGATTGGTGACTGTGAAAGAAAACCGTGTGTTCATGAGCCATCATGCGCCACTGTTTACACATGGAGTGTCCATCTTGGTGTCCAATCTCAATGTATTAGGTCCTTTCGCCGACTTCGGTTCTGGAACCCAAACAGCTGGGTGTCGTTTGACAGCCACGGCACGGGCACCTCAGAATCGTGCCCGTCCCGCTGCTAGGGGCAGAAGGCGGGTGAAACGTTGCACACTGCGTTCGCAGACAGCCTTTTCGGCAGCAACCCAATCATTGAGAAGGTACTAAAAACATATCGACTGTCACACTGAGGGCTGCAGCCTGGTCCTACAATCTCAAACGTTTCTTCAATAAGGGCGGCAGGGTCTGGAAGATCTGATTCTTCAGGACGGTCAGATCCTGAGCCCAGTTGGATCAAACATGTCTCACAGTTGGCTATGATGGATTCACGTGTTTCCACCTAGGTGGAGAATAGGGCCTCTCAACGCAAATGTTCCAGACACGGTGAAGTTCCCTGTTGGAAGTGCCCAACTGGAGGTTTTCTCGGTGTCCTTGACCGTGGCGGAGTTTGAGCCACGAAGGAGTAGGATCTCATCCAAGAAATCCTGACATGGCTTTCGACGTCCGTTAACACCGCAACTTTGCTAGAAGGCAGGTGCTACACTGTGCCACACTTGCATTATGTCACTTGCATTGTAGCTTGCTGGAGGTACTGATGACTTTTTGGCTTTAAGATGTTCACCGGCCACAAAAGGCTGTCAATCAACTGCTTCATTGTCACTCTCAGCGGCTTGCACGCAGCACCTGGAAAGCCATGTAGGGCTCACCATCAAAAATGATGTTTGGATCCTTCACCAGTGCGACGAGGTCAACGCCGACCTGGACCCCACACCAGGTGACCAGCGGCTGCGAGGCTAGTAAAGCAACTCAAAGTGGACTAGGACGCAAACATCCTGAAGGACATCGATAGCTTGGTCATTCTGCAGCAACTGGATGAATTCCTGAAGGCATGCCGATGAGGCCAAGCTGCCCCACATCAGGCTGCTTCCAACCACCAACATGCACACACACACACAATGTGGAGTGCGTCGGCACAAGGGGGCCGCCAAATCTGTGGTCCCAGTTGACCCAGTTGACCCAGTTGGACAGGGTGTCCAAGTTGACCCGGTTGACCCAGTTGACCCAGTTGACCTCAACTGGGTCAACGGGGTCCAGAGATTTAGCGTGGCCGCCTGGTCAAGTCGACCACTGCGACCACTACCACTGCTACTACTACGCGTCAACTGGGTCAATTGGGGTCAACTGGGTCCGCAGATTTAGCGTGCCCTCCTGGTCACCACGACTACTACTGCTACTGCTACGTGTCAACTGGGTCAAGTGGGTCCATTGGGTTAACTGGGTCAATTGGATCAACTGGGTCAACTGGGTGATCTGGATCAACTGGGGTCAACCGGGTCAACTGGGGTCAACTGGGGTCAACTGGGTCCACTGCTACTATTAGGTTGTTGTCTGAACTGGATCACGAAAGATCACCAATCAACCTCAACATGGGATTCCTGGTGTGGAGTGTGGTTTCTACGTGTTAGATCCTGCTTTCATAACTCATTGTTGTTGTTTACGCGTTTGTTTTCTACTGAGGTTCTGATGGAGGCAGTGTCTCAACTGGCTCAGGGAAAGTCTTCAACCAACCTCAGCACGGGACACCTGGCGTTGAGCTTGGTTTCCCATGGTTAGACTATGTATTTCTACGTGTCAATGTTGTTTATGCGACCATGGTCGACTCGATGGAAGAAAGAGTCCTAACCAAGCTCAGCACAAGATGTCTGGTGTTGATCTTGGTTTCTAGCTTTCGTTGAGTAGCTTTACACAGCCAAGTCGCTTGCTCACAGGTCGTCGATAGATCTAGAGCTATCTCTTGACTCGCAAGAAGAAACGGTCCCCAACTGTTGGCTTCTGAAGTGGATCAAGCTGGATCAACCGAGGTTGTGATGAAGACCGTTGTTGAACTTGAACAAGTAAGGTTCCGAATCACGCTCTACACGGAATGTCTGATGTTGATGTTGGTTTCCATTGATTAGATCATGTCACACGTCTTTATAGCTCCATGTAGCCACAGATGAGGATGGTTGGTGTTGATCTAAAGTACAGGTCACTTACTCAGGTTCCAGGATTCTATGGATGAGTTGACTTAGTTGTCTGTGGTTTGGTGGATGGCCTGGCGATCGAACACGCACCTGATCCCTGGTTTGGACCTGGAAAAGATCCACAAGTCGACCACGGGATCCTCACAGAAGCCGAACTCTGACTCTGACTCTGACCTGGAAAAGATTTTTTACAGAAGAAAAACACTTCCAAATCCACAGCAGTTCGCACGAAAGGGGATAGTTGGTGATTGAACCATCCCCTGTCTGAAAGGTCCAGATCATTGTTACAACTTGAAATTTAGCTCCACGCATGCCATTCGTTGGCCATTTTTTGACGGCCGTCTGCCCATGCAGTGGCTACGCCTGCTTCACGTGGGGTGCCCAATGCAAATACAAAACCGATGAACTTGATTTAAAAAAAAGGTTTTGTCCAAGCTCAACACGAGAACCCTGGTGTTGAGCTTAATTTTTACTGTTCAGACTGCCTTATTTTACACCTAGCACTAGTAGGGTTTCATCTTTGATCGAGCATGCTCAGTATAGAAGTCGTTGCCAGACCTTGAACCCAGTGGACCCAAGTTGACCCATAAGCAGTAGTGGTAGTGGTGATAGTAGTGGTGGTGGACCCAGTTGACCCAGTCGAACTGATGGTTAGTTGACCCGGTTGACCCGGGCCGCGCTATATCTCTGGACCCAGTTGACCCCAGTTGACCCAGTTGACCCCAGTTGACCCAGTTCACCCCAGCTGACCCAGTTCACCCCAGCTGACCCAGTTGACTTGAGTTGACCCAGTAGTAGAAGTAGTAGTAGTGGTGGTGGTAGTAGTAGTAGCAGTAGTAGTAGTAGTCGTGGCGGTGGACCCAGTTGACCCGGTGGCCACGCTAAATCTCCGGACCCAGTTGACCCGGTTGACCCAGTTGGCGTCAACTGGGTCAACTGGGTCCGAAGATTTAGCGTGGCCCCCTGTGCGGTCGCAATGTATATGTGTGTGTTTTTGCTTTGAAAATCTTTGAAACAATTCGCGGCCCAAAAACATGCTCTTGTTTCCGCACTCCTCCTGGCTGATGGTGTCATCGTCGGCACCCATGGCCTCTTTGGCATAGTGCAGTTCTTCTTTCAAGTTGCGCCTCGTTTTCATACAACAAGTCCAGCGCCATGCGCCCATGATGAGCACAAGTCTCAGCATCCGGCACCACACGACCCTCCTGCTCAGCCGTGGCCACCACGCGGACCACCTTGCTGCGCTGGGCGATTGGAGCACCAGAAACGGCAACGACGAAGGTTGGACTGGATGGCCTCAACCAATACGCCGAGAAGAAGGTTCATCACCTACAAGCCGGGGCCAAAACTGCCACGTGTCTTTGAGTCTCTGCGTGTGTGAGTGGTCAAGCCAAGAGACTGTGAGCGGTGCGATCAGCAAAAAGCCCGCCTTCATGACAAAACGAACACGAAACCCAGCCATGGAACTTAACACGTAGAAGGCTAGAGCTGAGGATGAAGCAAAGAGAAAGCTGACCACCAAATCGTCCTGGCCGCCCAGAACCTAAACCCCCTTACAAAGTCTTCATAAAAGAGGACACAAGGCCACCTGAAAGCACAGGCGCGCCATCTCAACCATGTTGTTGTTGAAGCAGCCATAAAACACCAAACTGAACATGGCCTCGGACGTCCAAGTTACGGATCATGTCAGGCTGGCTCTATGTCTATTCACGGCCTCTGCTGAGCTGCGGGCAGCTGGTAAAGTGTGAAAATATTCCTTACCGGCGTCTGTGTCCACAGCCACTTGCGTGAAAGCAATAGCAAAGACCTGGACGGCTCTTGCAGTTTGTGAACCTTTCGCGCTCAAAAGTCTTGAAACATGGCTTTCGGAACATGCGAAAGCGAGTTCCTTTATGTCTGGCAGTTCCGAGGCCAGAGCATAAACAATCATCAATCCCAACAGCACCTTGCTGTGGGGATGATCGTGAAACAATTGCAATTTGAGCATACTCCTGCAAATGATGCTAGAAGGCTGCATGCAAGAGAACAAGGGGCAAATTGCGTTCCCTGTTTCTTATGGCATCGTCTTGGTGGTGTGATGTTTCCTTCGTCTTCCACCTCCAAAGCTGGTAGCGCAACATGGAAACATTTGGAAACTAGGGAGGGGCAAGGAACATGTTGAACAACGCATGTCTGGCGCTTCTCTCCCGTTAAACTGGGTGAACAAGGCGAACCCTGGGGGTGGCTCTTCAGCCAGGCTTGGTGAGATTCTTCTTGTGTTTGAGTTTGGGTTAGTCAAAAGGGCGGCCCGGGTCAAGCACACACTCTCCATGATTGGCACTGGGCTCTCTGGGTCAAGCACTGTAAGAACAACTGACCGTGTAGCTGCACCAATTGCCCGGACCAGTATCATGACCTGGGTTACGCACGGAGAATCTGGCAGCCTATCTGCCTGGGTGGCACGGCTTGCATGTGTCTTCACATGTGTCTGAGCCACAAACTTCTGGCAGAAAGCCTCGGAAAGAGCCAAATTGTGCAAAAAAAACAGGAGAAAAACAAAGACAAAAGAAAACCCATTTGAGCAACTTGGGGATGATTTCCTGGGACCGCACCGCTTGGCACATTGTCCAAAAGCACCAGCCACATCGTTTGCGAAGGCGGTTTGTAGATTTCGACTTCGATCATAGGAAGTTATACTAGTATGAAAGTCTTAGAAAAGCAGAGTCAGAGGATTACCGTTCCTCTGTCCACCCGAAAGTCTCGTTTCCAGCTGCAACATGCCATTGCACACACCAAGCAACGCAAGAGCCGAGCAATCCGTGCCACACGCGTGAGCCGGAGGAGGCGCATCATCCTGGAGGCAAAGGTTCCGGTTCCAAATGATGTTAAGGATGTGGATTCTCCATTTCGTGCATTAGCCTTTCAGAAAACCAGGCACTCCAATCAAATCTCAGATCGGTCCCTTCGGAGCCATGCCTCGCCTAAGAACTGAGGTGTTGATCAGGAGAAATTCCTCCCCTGTCAGCATTACAACCTCAGAAAACACACATACCAATGCCTTTCACTGATATTTTCCGGAATGTCGCTGAGCGGAGCCGGCCAAAGCAATGACCCACGTCTCCAGCACCATGAAAAAGGCAAGGAGGAAGTCAAAGACAAACCAGAAGTCCTGGAGCTTTCCCAACAAACCTTTCTTTGGACTGACGCGACCAACTTTGCCGTGTCCTTGAATGCCTGAATCTTTGACTTGAAGGCTAGAAAGCGGATGATGATCTGTCAGCTCCAGCAACTCTTGGTTGTCTGTACCGTCTGACATTTGACATCGGACGAGGCCGACAATCGCATGAGGGTTAATTCACTCCTTTTTCCTTAACGATTTGGCATGCTGATGTTGCCAGGAACCCCTCTGTCAGTATTGGGAACGCATTAGCCGCATCACGCAAAACACCAAAAAAGTGTGAAAACTTGCCTGCACATATGTCTATACATATATATGTATATATATATATAGAGTGCTCATGCAGCTCTCTCTGCCCTCATTTTCCAAAAGCTGTGCTTTGAAGAAAGTGGATTCAAAAGGTCAACACTGATGACCTGGAAATTGACGTCACCCAAGGTGCAACTTCATGGTCCAGACCCACAGCCCTCACCACTGTGGCCCAGAGCGCGAAGCCGCACCACAGGCAAACAGGTGAGACGCTGCAGAATAAAGGAAGGCCTTTGGGTGTTCCCCCCCAGGGTCCATACCCACAAGAAGAAATCGAAACACCCGACACCGGTGTCCGCCCTGCCCAAAATTCAGCCGGGGCTGGAGGCAAAGGTAGCCTGCTCAAGACGTTTGGTCGCTGGACAGAGTGACAAGGCCAGACGCTTCGCGACGAACAAGGGGGGGTTCACAGAGGGGGGGGATCGAGACGGGAAACGCTTCCGTCGCTGGAAAAAGGCGGGCAACGCTTCCGCCCTGACAAACAAAACCGGAGACCGTAGGTAAGACGGGAAACGCTTCCGTCAACCTCAAAAGGGCCAGCGCCTTTTTAAGACACAGTGACATTAAGTGTCAAAGGACCAGGATGGCCGGGCTGTGCGGGCCAACCGGAGTAGGCGCGTGCGAACTGCGGCAGTCAGAGACAACTCTGTGAGCTGCGCGAAAGCATCAGCTAGATAAATTCGAGCGGTTTTAGGACAATTCCATCGTCCAACAACGCAGAGCGCCGGCAAATTATTGCTCAAACGAAAAGCGTGAGTAGCCCCACCGCGCCGAAGCGAGTACCACTGAAAACCCTCAGGCAGCTGAAGGTCAACAAAAAGCTGCTTAAGCCGATGGCGCATAGCACCGGGGCTGACAGCCCGCAACACATCGCCAGGCGCATGAAAGCGCATGAAATTGTACAAGGCATGACGAGCCAAACATCGTCAACAACAAGGGACTCCTGGGCTCCATGCCTTTGCCCACTTTTCGTGAGAGGCAAGGTCCAAACAACACGGCGAAGGGAGGTATCAAAATGAAAATCCCCTCTCTTGGCATTGAAAAGTTCACCGGTGCGTGCAAAGCGGTCGAATCCTAACAGGAGGAGGACAGCCATGTCACTCCATCCATGGTCATAGGCCCGTTGGGCCAGGGCGTAAACTATCATGAGAGTAAAGGGCAGGGCCCGAGCCGGCAACTCAGCCCGGCTCCAACTTCCATGAAGTCTCCACGCCTCAGCCAAATACCGTTTACATTGGGGAATATAGTGCCCAAGACCACTCAAACAATCTGAAGCTAAAGCTTTGCTGTCTCCGTTTCGCCACAAATATTCGATATATTCGCACACGCGTCCGTCCAAGGACAAGAAAGTAGTAGGATAGGGGTGTACGTGCAAGACAAGGAAATCCAAAAAGAGTGAAACTGCTTGAAAGTAACGCTCTTGTGTTCGAGGGGCGACAACCAAACTCTGCAGTGATCCCAGCTCTTTACGTTCTTTTTTTCCGCTCCTGCGGCGTTCGCCGCGCAAGCGCCTGCTTAGGCGCCACGCTGCCGTCGTTTTGCGGCCCACCGTGATGGGCCGGTTCCATTTGGATTTGACCCAGCCCGGGTGAAGGACGACACCCCCCGCGACAAGGATTGCTCCAATCCGGCGCAAGGGGTTCTGGAGCGCACGAGCTGAGGATCGGCCTTTCGCCAAGGCGCTGAGTGCAGTTTGGTTGTCAATCAGGATCACATAGCGTTTGTGGTGGTTCTTTGGCTCACGACACAACTTGCGAAGGACATCAAGCACCGCTGCCGTCTCCAGGACATTGATGTGTTGTCCCGGCTCCTTCCATTGGTAGGACAGCAGCACTTTCCAAGTCCAGTGTGTTGGATCAATACTTTGTCGGCGCGCAGCTCCCACAGCCATAGGCGCGCCATCTTGAATGCGAATTTCTCCTCCCCGGTGGGTGGCTGCTCGTGTCAACAAGTAGGTAAGGACTTGCTCATCCGTCAACCATCGTCGTGGATCGATCAGCCGCACGGTATCCAACACCACTGCATGGCCCGGCCACAAGCTCGCGCAAGGACCGAACCATGGTAGCGGAACCCGCACGGGAGCCGAATCTCACCTTCCAAGACTGCTCATCATGCTGAGCCCTTTCCTCCATCTCATGCCAGCACTGCCAAAGCATGCTGGTCACGTCGCGTTCCTTGACCTCTTCTTCGCTTACCACCAGACCAACCAGCAGGCGAGCGACTGCCACTGTGCTGAAAAGCTATTTCCGAGGAGTTGCCCTTTCACGTCATTGGAGAGCTTGTTCTTGGCCTCCAGATAGTTGGGCGGGAATCCCATCATCCGCAACTGCTCGGTCAGATTCAAGCATCTTGGTCCGTGCTTTGCAAAGACAAGGTTGCGATCCTCATATTGATAAGGCTGAACTCGGTAGGCATCCCCCTTCCAACGCGCACGGGCTTTTTCACTGGCCTGCTCATAGCCTGGGCGGCGTCTTCCGCGCAATCGGCCTGGTGAATGTTGCAAATGGCTCATCCTCGGCTTCCATCTTCTGAGCGTCATGCTCAAGGAACCATGCAAGAGGGGGCCGCTCTGCGTCGATGCTTACTTTTGTCACCGTGTAGCTGCATCCACGAGGTGTGTGTGCCTGGCTGAGCGTCACGTCAGCTCCCAATCTCAATGGTAGATTTCTCCTCCAGTAGGGTCTCGGCCTTCGGCACCGTCCCAACTCGCCTGCCTCGAGTAGTACCGCTGGGAAACCAATCTTGCCCGTCTGAATCTCATAGTCTGAGTGGTCCATCACGACGTTCTCACAGAACTCGCACACCGTCCAAGGTCGGAGACCATCAACTTCACTTACCTCCTGCAAGCCATCTCGCAATCGAATCAGTTCATCTAGCAAACGACTGCTCTCAGCCTGTGCTCCACCTCGATGAACGTTGAGCTGCGAGTGATTGATGCATGGCGACCCCTGCACCTTGCGAATATCATCATACCAAATGGCATGACGGACATGCTGTCAAGATGCGTCCACACTGGGCATCAATGCCAACAACGCCCATGGGGTGAAAACCAAGAAGCCTCACGGCTTGTGAGAAGCCTCCTATCCCAGCAAATGCTTCGATCACCACTGTGGCATCTGCTCCATCTCCTTCTATGGCCTGCAGCTCATAGGCCAGGGTATTGATTCTCGCTCTCCCCCATTTTGTGATACCTGTCGTGATGCACGCTCCTGCTCCGTCCTCTGAAGCATCTGTCGCCAACACCTGCCCAGAAATCTCGCACCGCTGGTCAATCCAGTGAGTCGGCAGAGAACACGTCAGCATAATCAACTCGTCGATTGAAGCCTCACTGACCCATTTCTGCTCTTCCCTGTTGTACTCCTGATAGATGGTGTCAAACAGGCTTGCCAATGGCCTTTGATATTGCACTGAGTGCATATTCTTTGAGACAACTGCTTCATAGTCTCGGCTGTTAAGGAGCACTCCCTTCTCGAGGATTGTGTCCAAGTTTGCAGCTAGCAATCCTCTCCTGAATTTCCCAGCGCTGCCAACCCAGCCTAGTTCGCCGTCCACCTCTGCTCCTAGGCTATTCCAAGTGACACTCGCTTCGCTCGCTTTTCGAGGGTCACGTGTGATTCCGCGCTGATCCATCTCCTGTCGGAGCTTCAATTGTGAGTCACTGGGTCTGCCCTCATACTTTCCCCGGTCCGTCTTCCAAACCACTAGGAGCTCATCAAAGTTGTCCACATAGAACGAGTAATAGCTTCGAGGACTCGTGAGTGGCTGCAACGGTGAAGGTTGGTTCATGCGGATCACTTGGCTCGGTTCGAGTCCTGCTGCTTTTGCCACTGCTTCAAAACCACTCTGAATGAAATCCACGATATTGCTCCATCCCATGGGAGCTGATCGGACTCTTGGGTAAGCTGCCAGTTTCCTTGCATCTTTGAAGCACCACCCGGCAGCCTTACGACTGAGAACAAAGTATCCGCGCCACTTTGATCCTGGTCGGTACAGGTGAAAGCATTGCTTCTGGTCCTCAGCGCAGCACAACACCACTTCTGAGTCATGCACATAAAGCTGTCCCCACAACGGGGCATACCCCATCTGCTCAGAGGTTCGACAGGGTACTCGCCTCTGAAAAGAGTTGGAAGGAATCAAGTTGACTATCAATCGCAGGGTTCGAAGCCAGGTTCCATCATCTCTCATGACCCAGCCCTTGTGAACTCCAAAAATTCCATTTCGGACTGGTTCCCCTTTGTAGGTCAGGGTCTCACCTTCCACCTCACGTTCAAGCATGCCGGCGTCGACCAAGTGGGAGACAATACGCTCCCACTCGTCTTGCCCAGCAACCTGAACAGAGGCAAACATCCTCGGATCCACAAGCTCTTCATCTGGAATACGTAGTAGTTCAGGCTCTTCCACAAACTTCTTGAGTGATGGGTCCACCACATCTGCTAGTTCGATTTTTCCGGACTGCCCCTTCCCAGGGGTTGTCACCTTAATGGCCTCCAAGGTCAATGGGTATGACTTGCCAATGTTCACACCTGTGTACATGTCTCCGAGTCCCATTCGCTCTGAAGTCAAGTGCCAGGTTGTCAGCTCCAAGTCTGCTTCATCATTCATAAGCCACTTTTCTGTCATCTTCGTTTGTCTCTTCAAAACCTCTCGTTGAGCCTCGTTCAACTCAGTCATCACCTCATGCAGCATGCGATCTCCGCTGCCACAGCAAAACATCCCGTTGATGACGAGAACCTGCAACCAGGTCCAAGCTCCTGCTCCCATGCTCTTTGCCGCCTCGTGCAAATCTTTCAAGCCCTGTTCTGAAGGAGCATCGCCCTTTCTGATCCATTGCTGAATCATAGTGTCCACCTTTTTCTCGTCCTCATTCATTGAAGGTAATGGCATGGGCAGAATCTCCGGCTGCTGGCGACGAAAAGCCCTCAAAGCACAGCATTGCAGTAGTCTTGCGAAACATCCTAGCTTTCCAGGGCGGACTTGAACTGCCGCTCGCATGACCACCCCTATGTAGCTCGCCGTCAGCTTTCCCTGCATAAGCCGAGAGACAGAGGTCCTCCACGCTGCTGGATTGACTGCGGGGTCCCCTCTTAGGTCCATCGACTCACACAGGCGTTCTGCCCAGGCCAAATCCTCCTTTTTCACAATAAGGTCCTGACCCAGTAGAGCATTTCTCACCAAAACGGGGTCCATCTGTTTGAGGTACTTTTCACAGATTGGTGACCCACCGTGAGTTGCATCTCCGTTACCTACAAGAGTCCCAAATGTCCACTTCCATCCTGCGTCCATTTCATAGAGTCGCACCCCTTCGCACATGCCTAGGAGGGAGAGTTTGTGATCCCCATGACATCGCACTGGGGCCACAGGTTCTCCCCCGAGGACAGCTGCTGCTCATCTCTTGTTCCAAGAACTTCAGCCGGCGCTGTAGTGCACGAACTGTGGAGCCCCTAGAGTAGTCCATCAACTCAATCAAGCTATTGCAGAACTAGAATTCATGGTCACCCCATTTTGGCGGGACTTCAGCTCCTCATAAATCTCCTTTAGTGGCCTGCGCTTCATCAGCTGCTCCATCCTCTTCCGATGTTTCTCATCCGTTGCGTCTGCTTGAAGGGCTTTGTTCAAGTCCTCAAACTCCATCGGTTCATCTGTATCTTCGTCATTCACCACTTTCTCTTTCCCTTCTTTCCTTTTCCTTTTCCTTTCTTGCCTTTCTCCTGGCCTCCTGTGTTCGTCGGAGCCCGATCTCCCTTCTCTCCATCTTCTCCTTTGTCTCCGGGTGGGTTGACTGGTGTCCGGTTGTCCTTCATCCACCACTGTGTCGGGCGCTGCCACTGTGCTTTCTGCATCTGCAACTCGGCTTTGTACTCCACTTGGGCCACCTTGACTTCCTCTCTCGAGTAGGCCCGTTGCTCGCCTTCCGCAGCCACTAGTTCCAGCAAGCTGCCCTGCGCCCAATGCCCTTGACTCACGAAGAGTTCCACACTTTTGATCCTCTGTGATATGATGTCCATCGCCTGCAGAACTTGGTTGCTCGCCAACAGATCCAACACTGTTGTCGGGGTCCGCATCTCTCGCAAGTTGCGCATCCCTCTGGTGCCCTCTGGATGCTTGGCCAGGAAAATTTGACTCATGTACCCCCTCGCGACCGGTGGGAGGTCCTCCGTGACTTCCGCTGCTCCCCTCCCCACGCTCTGGTTCAGGAGGACATTGAACCGGCGCAAGGTGGAGTTCGCGATCGCTCCCGGCCGCTCCTCGTGCAGCCGGTGCAATCGCTCCACCCCTTTCGGGAGGGCAGCTAAGCGAAAAAGCGAACTCGTCGAGGACGAGTCACTCTCTGAGCCTGTAGAGTCCTTCTCCTTTTTAGCCTTCTTTTTCTTTTTCTTCTTTTTCCCGCTGCTGGCGTCACGCCCCAAGCGCAGCACATTGCATCCACCGTCATCCATCTTCCTTTTCGTCAAGATTTCTTCCAACTCTTTGTTCGAATCCTTCTCCTCCTTGTCCAGTTTCTGCTTCTTCTTCACTGGCTCTGTCGGCTTGCCTTCTTCACCAGTTCCTTTCTCCTCCTTCTGCCCCAAAGCTCGGGCCAGCCCTGAGATTCCAGCGGCTCCGCTTTGCACACCTGCTTCTGCTGGGTCCCCCTCCCCTCGACTGCCCACCCCAGGAGGACCCGGGGTGGCATGGGATGAGGAGGAGGCCATCAGCGCATTGACAACATCTTCCAACATACGCTTATCCTCCTCCTTCAGCCAATTCACTTTTAAGGCTGAGCGTCCAGGCATCACACGAAAGACATCTATGTGGATGGGGTTCCGATATACAGTGGCTTCTCCACACCTTGAGGCTGGTGCCATGCAAAAGTGCAGAGGGACTGGCCGCCCAGCGAATTCCTTTTTCAGCCACCAGGCGTAGTATTCATCCTCAATGGCATGGAAATGCCCTGTGTGGATCCTGCCTTTGCCATCGGTGATCTCCTCACCCACGTCCAGTACCTGGACAATGGCTTGCCCCTGCTTCGTGCCATCATCGTGGTACAGCCCAACCTCAAGTAGCACGTCCTTGGTGGTGCCAAGAAGGTGTTCCGGTGGCGCCTTCCTTCCTGTCTTGCGCCACGGCTCCGCTACATCACCCGACATTGCCCCGTCACCGCCAGTGAGGTCCTATCCAGCTGGACTCACAAATGGCCCAGCTGGAGCCTCACCTGGCAGTGAGGGGCCCCGTTCCCCAAAACCTTAAAGAAGAACGGCTATTCGGCCGAAGACCTACAATCGCACTACCACTAAGGGGTGCCCATGAGTTATGAGTGTGTGTGTGTGCCCCCCTCTGTTTCCAAGGGTCTAAACTTTTTCACCACGTGCGCAGGGGGCGACAGAGTCGCTGCATGGCTGTCGCCAACGAAGCTCCATGCAGTTGACTAGGATATCACGGCTGATCACCATGACGTACCTGCGGTTTTTCCACACGCTGTGACTCTACTCTTCCTTGTTGTTTCCATGGTGGTTTTCATGCTACTTCCCCCAAACAGGTTTCCCTCCGCCGCGTTCCACCGTTCGTGAGCTGCTGCTGCACCACCGCAGTCTTCCGCAGATGAGAGAAACTCCTCTGTTAAAACACCTACAAGTGCTTGGACGCTTCACCTTGCTGTTGAGCCATTCCTTTCCACGTGGAACAGATGTAACTGCAAACACATTGTCTAAGTGTAGTGCTTTGAAGGGATCTTGAAATTCAACAATGACGTGGCTTTCCCAACTCTCCCCATCATGTCCGAGCCCATCAAGTGTCCATGGGCTACTCCAGGATGAGGGCGGCTCTAGGCGAGCTGGAGAGCAATCAATTGGCGTCCAAGTCCAGTGTTTGAAAAAGGCGCGGCACCAGAGTTCGCCACCCGAGTCGCTGGATCGCCAGCTGTGATAAAGCTCGACAGCAAGGGAAGTGATCTTATAGCTGAAAACAGCCAGGGGGAACCGGATCCTGAAGCTTGTGTGGGCAACCCGGTGGTGCGGAAGCTGCGTCGCAGCCCACCTCCACGGTGAATGCCAAGCAAAGCAAGTTCTCGATGACGATGATGCTCGGATCCTGTAGATCAACCGAGGATGGTCGTTCTCCATGGCCGGGACAGTGAATATCCATTGGGTCTATGCTATTGCCAGTAGCAGAGGATGCGGATGGTTTGTAAATGCCTTGTTGAAAAAATAGTTATATTAATATTCTTGTTTACTGATTGTTACAGGTAATAGGACAGCCAGGTACCTACAACATTCTACAACTCTCTCAGTCTCTTTGCAGCAGGCGAGGCTCCGCAGCGATTAACAAGGCTTGCCGGTTGATGGTGGAATCAATGCCCAGCCAAACAGAATTGAGAAGAATTACTAGCCTCAGAATTCGCGGACTCTGTTGCCATCGCAAGTGATGGCGAATCAACCTCTACTGCTAATAGCTGTGGCGATCCGAGTCAAGAAAAGGCCAAGCAACATTGTAGTATGCTCAAACCAATATGATCTTGCGATGTGTTGCGCCCAGCCGGTCTTGTGATAGTGCTCCTAAAAGAATCGCAAAGATAGGCAGATCGCTCACTCGCAACATTCTTGCAGATGGCAAGAAAATGTTGGCAAGAATCTGACAAAGGCAACAAACATGATCTGCTAAAAGTCAGTGAACGGTCTCGATCTGCGTTAGTATGTGTGCGGACAAACACATGGTCATGCCATTAAAAAGACATGTTGCGAAAAAGGTAGCAGCGGCACCCGAAGTCCGCAAACACGAAAACAAGAGGGCGCACTGAAGCGCCGCGGCCGCGCCTTTTGCAAGGCAACTGCCCTCCCAGTCTTGAGAGGGAACGACGGTAAGTGAAGGTCGAAAACAGTTCGAACTGCCGAAACACAAGTGCACAGCGTGAACTTTACATGGGGGAGAGTCCTTCGTCATCACCCCAGTTCCGCTGTTCGAACCGGTCCAGCCATTGGTAGACCAAGGTCCGCACAGATGAGCCTGACCGATCATCGACAAGGTCAGGTGGAATCACCCTCAAACTACAAAGGCGGCAGAAATCTACTCGCCGCTGCAGGCTTTCATCTCTTCCGGCCAGGCTTGAACAGTTCAAGGTCGTGTGCCATCTGGCGCCATGCCGGCTGATGATCATGCCATTGTAGAAGGGGCATTCATTTCCATGCTCATCCATCTGCCTCAGGGCGATCTTCAGGATCTGGGAGGCTTCCTGTGCAAGGGTCTCAGCAGCATTCTGGTTTCTTAGAACCAGATTCATCGCTGTCGTGGCTTCGACAGCAGCAAGGCGGGACTCCTCGGCTTTGGAACTCCAGCGCAGGACTTCCTGCTTCAGGCGTTTGACTTCTTCTCTAAGGCGAGCTGGGATGATCGCTTCATCCTTTTGGACTGCAGCCTCAGTGACCTGGGGTGGTACTCGGTGGTGTGCATCATGGCTCCATCGACCAACCATGAAGGCTGTGCTCAAAAAAAGTAGAAGGAGGGTGCACAAGACAGTTCCAAACCAATCCATTCCAGCTTCAGGTTCCACATTGGCCGAATCGGCCGTGACCAGCTGCGGGGCCATGAACAAAAGCAAAAACCAAAACATGAAATTCGTCTTACGACCGCGGTAGGACTCGAGCGGGCGGCTTCCGACATGGCTCGGACTGTCGGAGACATACTCAAGCTTCCGGTCGGTCCTGGCAAACATGACATTCACAGGAACCTTGGAATTCCGAAAAATCTCTTCATTCCAAAACACCTGCTCATCGACATTCACGTCATTCTCCGCAGGATTCTCGTCGATGGGCTGCTGGTGCTCCTCGTGGAGGTTGGGTTCCTCATTGATCACATGTGGTGGTACCACATGGATGCTTTCGGGTTCCTCATTGATCACATGTGGTGGTACCACATGGATGCTTTCAGCAAGACTCTGTTGGAGCTCAGCTTTTGTCTTCTTCTTGGCAGCTTTGTATGAGGGGTCCCAAACAAGCTTCAAACGACCGTGACGTAGCCGTTGTGCAAGAAGTGCTCTGGCCGACTCTTTTGTCAAACCGTCAGCCAGTTGGCGCTCCGATGACATCCACCTCAGAGAACCGCCCAGTGAAGACAGGCGATCCTTCATCACACGGATCTCAAGCGAAACTCGCTTGTCAACCACAGAGCTTCCGACTCCTTCTCGGTGATAGGAGTCGTAAAGGGCTTTGGCGTCCGTGATCATGGTGGGCGACAACAAGGATGGAGCGTCCAAGAGCTCTTGGAGTCGCTGGCGAGGGTCAACCAACAAGCTCCAGTAGATGCTGGCATGCTCCAAGGCATCGCAAGCTTGACCACCGCTTTGTGCTTCGGCGCCCAAGGAAGAGCGTGCAACTCTTGGCGTTTTCAAACTGCGCCAATCCAACACGTGGTAGGCTCCTTCGGGACCATTGGCCTGAAGCAAAGCTTTGTTGACCATCAGGATCACATAGCCAGCTTGTGAGGCTCCGTCACTGCGGGTGGCAAAGGCAGCATCAAAAAAACATAGCAAACAAAGTTCTGAAACTTCGCCCAGGTGGCTGTACTGTAGGCCAACATCAGCATTTTCTTTTGCAAAACGCAGCAGGCGATTTGTGTCGGCCACTGTCTGAAGCGTGGCCTTGGTGACATGACCGCTCAGGATCGAGGTGCTGCTCTGCAAGTGAGGACTGCTTTGAACTGCGGGCCATTGAAGTGAACCAAGAAGTCCTCTCAGCTGTGTCAACTCACGCTGATTGAGCGCATCGGTGAGGCTGCGCTTCTTGTCGTAGGTGATCGGTTTCACCTTTCCCATGTAGCTGGTCTGGTTGAGGAGGAGACCATCATCCTTGACCTGAATGTCACAACCACAATAGGTCAAGGGCCTTCCATCATCACCAGTTTTCCATTCACGGAAGTTGAAGGTGCTCTTCAGCTTGGTGATGGTGTCGTTGTAGCACTGGGAGGATGGCGAACCGCAACCAAGCATGTCATCGACGTGCATGATGACCATACCACATAGGCCATGAGGTCCAAGCAGGTTGGAGTGCTCAGCTGTGGTGTCATACTCAGGGTTGAGGTCACCTTCATAGATCAAGAAGCAGCAAGGGTCTTGAGGATGCTGTCGGAGGCCCATAGCGCTCAGCTTATCAACTGCAGCCATGAACCAAGATCTCGGGGCATCGATCTGGCCGTAGCAGGGTTTGAGAAGCAACATACGGGTGTCAGCTGTAGCTCCAAGCAACTGCAAACACTCTTGAGGAAGCTGCACCCACAACTTGCGTGTCTGAGGTCGACCCTGCAGGAAGGCGGTTGCTATGTCTGAAGTCCAGATTGGCCACTGCATGGTGGAGGCCAAACTCAACAACATGGATCTCGACAGCCTCGTGGTTGTGGGCGATGAGGTTGGAACAGTTCCTTCCCAAGCGTCTGGGTCCATGAAGCCTCTGACAATGAGCCTGGCTTTGGCACGGGGGCTGCCATCAGGATTCTTTGACCACTTCAGCAGCATGCGACTGGTCAGCGTCCGACTGGGCTCAGCTTCTCTGGTGGTCTCGAACTGCCAGACGTGGTTGTCAAAGAAGGATTGCAACTCTTTGACCTTTGCAGCTTTGAAGGCTGCTCGCTCATCAGGAGTCATGTGGCGCTCCGAGAGGTTGTTCTTGTTCTTGTCTTTCTTGAAGCTTTTGGCGTGCCGGAGTTTGGTCTCCTTGCCAAGCTGTCGTGCTCCTTGAAGTGGGGCCTTAGCGAACATGGCCATCTCTCGACGAAGGTCGCCTTTGATCTGGAAGATCGTGACTCCAGTCCATGAGCGATCCAAGGGAGTGGAAGCCGTGTAGCCATCGTCGGTCTGTTGGATGCTTTTGCCGTTGTTGTCATACATAATGGTCACCCGAACCAGATCAAGCTGATCTGAGGTGAAGGGGCTGTCTTTTGGCAATTGGTGCAGGCACATCTTGGATCGTCGAGGGATCACATGGTGTCTGATCAAACATCCGGCTTTGACTTCCCAGAAGTCGCGGTCTCTCTTGTCGAGCTGGAAGTAGCCATTCTCATAGGTCCAACCTTTTGGCAGGCAGTTGGCTTCAATGCCGGAGACTTGGAAGGCATGATTCAGCAAGGCGTGATCAGGTGCCTTCTGACTTGCATAGAGAGCAGGATCATCCGAAGCAGCTGGAGCTGCCGATACTTGGGCTGGCGCTTCTGCGGCTGCCGCTGTTGCTTGTGTGTTGTGCTCTGCACTGTTGTGTTCTGCTTCTGGTGTTGTTGTTTGTGACGTCGTGTTGTATGGCTGTGGTGACCCAATGCGCTGTCTTCGCAGGGGGCCAAAACTAAGTGTCTCCTGTCTGTTGAAGCGAACTCGTCGTTGTTGAAAGGTTTCAGCATCGACTGGTTCATACAATGCTGCAGTGTCAGGGTCCAGTGAAGGCCCTGACATTGATGCTTGAGGTGCTGTTGCAATAGCCGGTGGTGATGCAGCATGTGGTGTGGGTGCTGCAGATGGTATGGTTGGCTCTTCGCTGGGTTCGACTACAGTAGGAGCCCGTGAGCGGGACCTAGTGGTGGCTGGTGAACCTGGTACAGTGATCTCGGCTGGGGCCATGGGCAACAACATGTTTGGTTCTGCCATCACTGGTGTTGGTGGTGCTCTGGGAGACGTCGGTGCAAAGCTGGAATGAGCAGGTGAGGTAGGCTCATAGTCATCATCGGGCACGATGATCTGTGGTGGTGCTTCTGCAGTCGGCACGGGTGGCTCCAGGCGAAAGCGATGCCTGGGAGGCTCATCATCATCTTCTTCCAGCAGAGGACCATCAGGGTCAGTGTGTTGTTCATCTTCCTCGACATCATCCAGCTGTTGGCGGTTCACCCGTCTCAAGTCGTAGAATCTAGTGACTCCACGGGATTTCAGCTGTCTCACTTTGTTGAGGGCTGATTGCAGGTCTTCGAGCACGTGCTGAGGTCCGAGGATGTCTGCACGGACATGGTGAGGCGCAGCACGAATCAACTGTGTTTTGTAGGCGAGCCAGTAGGTCTTGACCTTTGGAGCTGCAGTATCAGCTTCAGCATCTTCTTCACGAAGAACCACGTGGGCAGGACCAAGCCATCTGATCTTGTTCAGGGCTCCTTGGCGAGCATCACGCCAAAACCATACTCTTTCTCCCAACTGGAAAACTCGATTCTGGCCCTGGTACTTGCGACTGAGAGCTCGTCGCAGCTTGGAGTCAGCATCAGCAGATGCCAGTGCCATCTTTGCAGCAGTTCGCCGCTCAAGGTTCTCCTCAAATGAGCTGTTGTTGCCAGCAAGTTGAGCTGCATTGAGGTTGGAGTCCATGAGGTGGGACAGCTCAGGTTGGAAGCCAAGAACCCATTGACTGGGCGAGAAGCCAGCAACTGCAGGTGTGGCGTTCTGCTGTGGGATCACATAGCAAAGTGCTTCCTTGATGCCAGCAGCGTCGTTGAGCTTGCGGTCATCCATGTAGACCTCACAGGCACGGCGCAGCACTGCATGACGGCGCTCAACCAACGAAAGGCGCTCATGAGCTTCTCCTGGTGCTACTTGATGGTCAATGCCAAGTGAGCTTGTCCAAGATTCAAACGGTGCACCAAGCCAAGGTCGGCCTTCATCGGAGATCAGCTTCTTGGGAGGGCCAAAATGGCGAACCCACATCTTTTCCAGAGCGGTGATGTAGGACTTGGAGGTCTCCTCATGAAGCAGGTAGGCTGCCATGAACTTGGTGCCAACATCAACTATGCTCAGCACTGCAAACTTGCGGTCTGCTGGCTTGAGGTAGAAAACGTCAGCCTGAATCACTTCGTTGAAGGTCTTGGGCTGTGGCATGGATGATGGAGCAACCTGGTTGGGCTTCTTGTGCTTCAGACATGCCACACACTTGTACTCCTTGGCAGCGGCGATCACAGTGGGATGAGCTCCTCTGGCGGTCAACAGATCAGCCAGAGCATCAGGTGCCGGATGGCCAAGGTTTCGGTGTAGCCGTTGCACCGTTCGAAGAGCATCTTGTCGGTGTTCAGACTTGAGCTTGAGGAGGTGTCCGGTCTCTTTCTTGCCAGTTTCATCGACCACATAGGCGGTGTCCCACAGTTGAGCGGTCTCAGGACGAGCCAAGGCAGCAGCCAGTGTCGCTGCAAAGCCAGGTTGGTAGTCTTCCAAGTAGGTGGTCCGGCGGTCATAGCCAGGAGCAGAACCTTCCAAGGGGCAGTGGTAGTGGTCATGGTCACACTTCAGCTGGAAGGCCTCTAAAACAGCCTGCTTTGTGGTCAACAGGCGAGTGCTCTTTTGGACAGGTCGCCAGATGCCGTCGGTGTCCATGCACATTGCTCCATAGCGGCATTGGTCGAAGTCGGCATAGTAACCAGGAAGATCTCGGAGAGCCATCGTGTTCCAGCTCAAGGCATGTCGGGGCTGCTCCAAGTGGGCATGCCGTGCATTGGTCACCTGTCGTAGGTAGATGCGCTTGGCAAAGCAGAGATGGCGACGATGGTGGTGCTCACGTCGAGCCTTCAAGGCTTCTTGCTGTGCAGGGGTGCGACAAGCCAAGGTTTGCATTCTTGACCACAGGCGGCATTCTGGTGCCACCAGCACTTCATCAGGTTCTTCTTCATCAAGTCGTTGGAGTAGCTGTTGTTGATGGCTGATGAGGTTGAAGTCCCAGCCATTGTCCAAAGAAAATCTTTCCACCTTCATGCCAAGCTCCTCTGCGATGTGGCCAGTGCGAGCTTTGCCACAATAGATTTCCCAGAGAACTCGTCGATGGTCGGGAGGATTGTGAAGCTCCTGAGTGATATAGGCTTCGGTGGAGTTTGAGGTAGTGACCAACTGAGTCTCCATGGTTCGAAGGGCATGTCGATGAAGGCGAGTGGATTGCAATTCGCCACCTGCTAGAGCCACATCTTCAGCCTGAAACACATGTTCGAGCTTGTTAAAGTCCTCGAAGTGGAGATGGCTGCCAGGTGTTTCCTCAGCAATGCGAAGGCTGAATAGGGTTTTCGTGGGATCAGGTACTTCCTCCATGCCAGTGGTGAGGCTCAACAAGTACTCGCCATGGCGGCCCACAAGCACTGAGGTCCAAGGCGATTGCCCAAAGCGAATGCGCTTCTGGCTGAAGTCGATGCCCATGTGCAGAGCCTCAATCACAGGTCGGCCCATCAACATTGGCGTGTTGCCAGGAACCAGGTAGCATTGGATCGTGCCGAACTGGCCATCGATCATCACCGGGAGATCCACTGTCCATGAAGCTCGTGAGGATGCATCGCCACCAAAATGGAACTGGCGGTCACATCGAGCAAAGCGGATGGTGTTGATGGGGTAGTTCATGGAGTGCAAGTGGCTCAAATAGCGGCCGAATGGACCATATCCGCACAGGAAGGCAGATGCACCTGGGTCAAGCATGGTGGCATCCGGTCGGTCGGTGCCCATCTCATCCTGGAACAGGACCAAGGCGGTCTCATTCTGCAAGGCCATACCCTCAGTGGGTGCAGGTCTCTTGTTGGACGATGAGGGTGATTTCGCACCTTGTGGACATTGCGCTGCCCAATGACCTGGTTGGCCACAACGAAGGCATGTAGTTGCCTTTGCACGACCTTTTGGATCAGCCTTTCCACCTGAGGAGGGTGGATAGCGCACCACATTCTTTCCTTTTCCTTTGCTTTTGCTCTTGCCCTTTCCTTTGTTCTTGCCGGCGCCCTTCGAAGGTGAAGAGGATCCAGAGGCGGGCGAAGCGTTCTGGCCATCAGTGAGGGCGACGATCGGCAGGTAGCCACGAGCCAACTTGAGCTGCTGGAATCTTTGCCGGGCATCCAAGTAGGTGGCATAGGCGTGGTCATACTCTTCGGCCAACTCTTGAGGATCTTCGGACAGGTCATGGTGTTCTCCAGGTTCATCCTCTTCGCCGTAGTAGATGGCGTCATAGTCAAAGTCAGCCTCATCGTCAGGGGCAGTGTCATCATACCAGTCGTCAGCCTCATAGTAGGCGTCTTCTGTCCAGGGTTGCTCGGACCAGTAGGCATCTTCTTCATCGAATGCGGCGTAGCCGCGGCCCTTCCAGCGGTTGAACTTTCGCTCACGTTCAGCATTCCAGCCGCCTGCCTTGTAGTCCTGACCGAACAGCAGGTACAGGGCTTCGATGACAGAATTCTTTTCCAACGTAGGAGCCTTCAGCGTCACCATTTGGCGTTGCTCCTTTGACAAAGCAGCACGTCGGAGTAGATGCCATCCTTGAACCTGGACTGGAAGAGTCACATTGTGGGCAGTCAAACGACGATAGGCGGTGTCATGGTCGGTGACGAAGGACAGGAGGCTTTGCTGTGGCTTCCTTTGCAACAAGTTGAAGTACTCCTCAAAGTCATTCGGAAGGAGCACACGATCGTCATACTCGAAGTTCTTGTCGAGCTTGGTGATGATCTTGCTGAAGCCATCCTCTTTCTCAGCCTCTTCAACTGAGAAGTCCTCGAACAACCGCCACGTCACACCCTGAAAACTTCCCAGGATGTTCAGGACGGACTCGGCTGAGCGCTTGCTGATCTTCATCTTGTGGTGGTAGAGCATCAGCCTCTTTCTGTACTCTTTGTAGTCCTGGGGTTGTCCACTGAACAGTGGAACGAAGGAGTCGCGCAGGTTGAGGTAGTCCCCATCCTTGGAACCTTCTGCAGCCGATGTCGTTGGTGGCATTCTCAAACAAGTAGCCAAGACCGAAAGGGCTCTTCAACGAGGAAACAAAAGAGCTCGGCCAAGGGTTCGTGACAAAGGACTTATGCAGAACCTCGTTCTTCTTCGCGCAAAGGACTCGGAGCCCCCCGGAGGAGGCTCCGCTACCAATGCGAAAAAGGTAGAGCAGCGGCACCCGAAGTCCGCAAACACGAAAACAAGAGGGCGCACTGAAGCGCCGCGGCCGCGCCTTTTGCAAGGCAACTGCCCTCCCAGTCTTGAGAGGGAACGACGGTAAGTGAAGGTCGAAAACAGTTCGAACTGCCGAAACACAAGTGCACAGCGTGAACTTTACACATGTCGTGATGGTCTGCTGCCCAAGGATCAGTAGCAATATAAGATGGCTCAGCAAATGCATCCCGCATTCGAGACTTCATGTCAAGAGCCCGAAGTTTGCTGTTCAAAGCCTTCCTCTTTCTTTGCTTTTGAGTTTGTTTCAGGTACCTCTCCAAAAGAATCCCGTCAGCCCGGCGAGCTTGCGTATCACATACACTGCATACACGTTTTGACACTGGCCGCTCACAACCGACGATATTCCTTCTCTTCTTCCTGACCTGTCTCGAAATGCCAAAACAGGCCCCGCTCACTCGGTTTCAATTCAGGTCACTCGGCTTTGGGGTCCACCGGTTCATCCTCTTCCACCTCCTCTCTATCATCTACTGGAGCCTTGCTCTCACCTGTCAGAAGGAACTGCAACTGAAGAAACGACGCGCACACCTGCTTCAAATGGCCTCTGCGATGTGGCACAGTGCCCGGAAGATCAAGATCTTCATCATCTGAATCCACATACTCCGGGGCCTTGATCCTCCTAGGTGAGATGGGCCGTATTCAAGGGATTCGGCTTCAACCGACTATGGAGACTCAGGCCACTGCGGGTGGTGATGATTGGCCCAAGTTTCTAAGATGGTTTGCGCCCTCTCGACTCGATTCAGGACCTCAATTCTTGGAAAATGTCTCATTTCTGGTGCGCGTCAATTATCATTATATATGTCCTTATATATCTGCTTTGCAACTTCACAATCCATGCCCATCTTTGGGGCTCCCCGCAGCATCTGCAATGGCAGGTGGTGATGGAGACACTGGATCAGGGGCCTTCACTATACCACCTGGAGGTCCACATGCAGGACAAGAAAACAACCGCATCTTGGAGAGGCTTTGAGAGCAGTACCACTTCCTGTGCTCTTCAAAATGATAGAGCTTTGGTTGCCAGCCGCCTGCAAATGCACACACGGAGCATCACAGGGCACATGCGCTCTCTTTCATATTTGCACACTTTCAATCTCTTTCACGGTTCTGCGGTTTCACCCAGCACGGGGAAGGAAAGCTAGCACCTGCATTGCAGCTAGCTGCTCTCTGAGCTGAAAGTTTTCCTGCTCGGCCAGTCGACAAGCCTTGGTTGGTCACCACTCTCAATCAAACATTCAGCGCGGGTCTTGAAATCCATGAACAATCATGCGGAAAAGGCTTGGCTTCACCATTGGACGTCTCGATTTCTCTGTCCAGCCACCGCATCACGCTGGACGAGCAGCTTCTTCGCCTTTTGCAGTGCAAGCTGTTTGCCATGGCATTTTGCACCGTAATGATATCACTACAGAAAGTTTGCTCAATCTATGTGTTCAAGCAATTTCAAGCACCTGCACCAGTACAATCCTGCGTGTATGACCCTGGGTGTACCAGTGCCTGTTTTGGGCACCTATACCCCTCTACATACACCCGAAAAAGCCCATCAAGGCGAAGTCTCACGGCTTTTGCCTAGCCTATGGCGGAAACCCCTGACGTATGGCGGAGGACATAGAGCTTGACAGAATCAATGAAAAATTGGAGAATTTCTGTGGTTGCCGATAACCATTCCACAAATCCGGAGGGAAATTGTTCCAGAAAATGCCAGCTGTTGGAAAGCCGAAACCTTCTGCAATTCTTCATGGCTCTAGTCCGGATATTGAATCGTAATATTTACGTAGCAGCATTGCTCTCCGGCTGTCGTCTTGGCGGCAGTCTGTGTCAGTCTTCCTGTGTCCAGAGCCCTACAAGCACTCAAAGAATACCACATGGCAACAAATGAGCGGTGTTCAAAATTGTGTTTTCTTTCCGGGAAATCCAATGTTGCGCTAGACCGTTTTTCTATTTTTTCCTTACAGGAACACATGTACGCAAGATTATTCTTACGTTGCGTTTACAGCCGAAGTATGGAAGTTCACTGTGGTCACATGTGGTACGTTGTTCAACATCTTTGGGCCCAGCCGTCGTGAAAGTAAACAAGTTCCACTTTCGGTAACCTTACTTCGCCATCTGCACGTCCTTACGGCAAACCTTACGGAAACCCTGCAAACATCAGCCAAAATCATTGTTTTCACTGATTTTTCGCTGGTTCCTAATGGAAATTTATAATCCTGCATCAATGGTTGAGGTAGTTGCCAAAAACCCTCGCAAGAGCAGGGGCTAACAATGCAACTGCTAATGCAAGAAAAGAACTAGGGATGGGGCCGTCTCCAGCTGAGCCACATTCAACCCATTTATCTTGCTCGCCTTGACAAAGCGACGTCAAATTGTTGGGGCCAACGAGTCCAACGAGGATTGTCACAAGTTCTTGCGTCTCAAAACAACAATTCGAAGCTACCGGCCCGACACCCACAACAAGCAAGGAGAGCCTGCCCACGAGTTGGGCTCTGCGCAAGAAGCCTCAAAAAGCAAGGGCAACCCGACAGCAAACATAATCTCTGCTTCAAAGTTGGTTGTTCATTGGTTCAATAAACGCCATTTGCATATATAATCATATATATATCATATTATATCATCCGGTTCCCTGTAAGAGTGGATGATGACGGTAAGTAAGGCTTTCCTCTAAAGTAGTGATAATTGTTTACCGAGAGGAATTCGATCATAAAATCAAAGCCTTCTTGCAGTCTTGACGTCAGAAAACATGCTACGCCAAGGTGGTCCATTATACATCCACGCACACCAAAAGGGTGAGAAACTTGAGAACACACATCAAGCCCCTCGATTCTATAATGGACTCCAAGGGTCTGAAATGCCAGTCACTATCATAGGTTGCTTTGGAACTGGCTTCACAACGTCGAATGTTTGTGATCTGGGGCCCTCTAGGTCTCAAGATGTCTCAAGGTCGAAGAGATGAGGCGTGGGATTGGCGTGCATAGGATTGGTTGCACTGTGAAACTCAATGCACGTGCGTCTTAGCACTAGGAAACTGTCGGTCAAAACGAACCCCAATGCTCACTGGGCGTTCTGTAGTGAATCTGCATAGAGCAGGACCAAGATCCATACACAGATTGCGTTCTGATCAGATTCTGCTTAGTTGGTAGAAACTATGCCTAGAGTACCCTGCCTGGATCTGACTACGCAGATGCAATCTCATGAGCCGGCCGGAGCTCAAGGATGGAATCTACAAACTTGCACCACCAAGACTGAACGAGGAAGATGCTGCTTCGCTGCTTCAAGGTTGGTGCTGCTGCCCAACAAGTATGGAAGGTTCTGGCTTGCACTGCGTGCCAACTGGGAATGGCCTTCATGCTTAGCATTTGAATGAGCTCCCAACCGCGATTCCCGTCACCAGTCTCTCTGCGCCTGGGACAACCAGGTCCCTACCTATGAAGGGATATGCAATTGGCTTCGCCCTCACCACGGTCCCGCGCCTCTCCGGTGCTCCAAGACCATTTCTGGTCACAGTCCGGTTGGATTGTTTTCACGGGTCCCAGTGGCTATGTACGTCTGGCTTTAGGAGGTTCGTGAAGCCTTTGTGGCCACCAGGGTCCGCCGGGTGTCGCTGCCAGAGCAACATCTTGAAGTTGCAAAGCCACGTGGCTGTGTGGCTTCTTTGGTGGACTAGGGTCGACCTTGAAGCAGGTCGTCCAGCACGCGTGAGGGTCATCACACTGAACTAGGACCCTGCTCAAGGAACTGTCTCCAGAGCTGAGCACAAGATCAGTGCCGTTGCCTTATCCCAATCAACCATCTTCAGGAGTCTGCGCTGCCGTTGCCAAACTGTCCGTCCCAAGTCTGGTCCGCAACCATCCATCGACACCCCTCCGGAGCCCCCCCTCTCCGGCCTTGCCTGCGCTCAAAGAACTGGGCACTGCAGCTCAACATGTCCAAATGGCATTTGTCCCTCTTCGTCTTGCTGCAGCTGGCCAAGGCGAAGTCCAAGCCCCCATCAAAGTCCCAATCGGCTGCATCCATATCAACCACGAGGGTGAAGGGACTTCAGTCGGGTGGATGACAGTCGGCGCAAACACTATGTGCTTCACAAACTTCCTGAGGTTGCGCCACTCGACCGATGGAAAAGCAATGCTCATGGTGGCATGTCGCCAACGCATTGCAGCAGAACCCATACTCAGCACCATGACAACACCAAGCCCCTGAGGCGTCGCCCAGGAATTTGGCCTCCACGTCTTGTTGCTATGGATGCTTTGGCATCTGCGCTTCCACCACAGAAAAAGACATGAAGTGTGCTGAAGCTATATCTAGAAGAACTCACCAAGAGACCTCAAGAGGTACCTTTCAAGCGAGTCATGGCACGGTCGGGCCCCGCCAGCTGCATCTCAGCACCGGGCTGGTTCCGGAGCTCCCCCAACTCGAGGTCCCTCATCTTCTGAGCTTCTTCCAACTTGTCGAGCCTCCAAACACCCGAAAATCAACAGGCTCATGGCTCCTAAAAGAAGAACAACACCCGACCAAGGACATGGCTCCGAAAATAAACACCACTTCTGGGGGGCAAGTTTTCTGAGCTGAACTCCACGAGGTCCACGTGCCCCAAGATGCCGACATTCGCTTGTTCTTCTGGAAATGCTGCACGAAGAGGCCGTGCATTTCTTCCATCTGGTCGTCAAAGACATTCCGGATTGTATCTACCTGATGTGATGAAGTTTGGTATCGAACTATATAAGTCGAACTTTTTTCTCATGTCTGTCTTTGCAGTGTATCTTCCCCAAACCGTTTGATGAGAAGCCAGAAAAAAAAAACTGA
Source organism: Durusdinium trenchii (assembly GCA_963970005.1). Taxonomy (NCBI): domain Eukaryota; class Dinophyceae; order Suessiales; family Symbiodiniaceae; genus Durusdinium; species Durusdinium trenchii. The sequence continues at coordinate 111,732 of CAXAMN010013559.1, read as the reverse complement.
GAATGGTGTTGAGCAAACTAAGGAAAACGAAGACAGTTTCTCACGCATGCACCACAGAAAGGATGCAAACAAATGAAGTGTCAAAGACTCAGAAAATGCGCAACTGCGTGTTAGCCTGCACGTCCTGATAACCATTGTTAAAACCTGCACAACCTCCTTCCAGCAGCCTGTCCCAAATCACACGACTGAAAATGCAAGTGAGGCACTGAGATGGTAGGCTTTTCTCTGGTATCTTGACACAGTTCCTACAACGTCCCAGGCTCATCGAGAAACCAGCTCATCTGACTGGTTGGAAGTTTGAATACAGTCTCCGTGTGGCTGATCGGGATATATACATGTGTCTCCTGCAAAATCTGCACCTTCTTGCCTTTTGAGAGCTTTGATGGCGATGGGCCACCAGCAAGGCTCCTGAGAGCACGATCGGCACATCTGAATGATGTTGATCCTAGTTGCCACATTTCACCTCTCACACCCACTGAATCGCTTCTCCTGCTTTCCACATCCCCTGCATTCATGCGTGCCTTGCAACAAGTTATGAGCGTGGAGGCTCGATCTCGCTCGATGGCAATGGCTTATGCAGGCCAAATAAAATGGAACAGCATCAATCAATCTAAGGCGGTGGCGCTATATAGTTACTCGGATGCCCACCGGTGGATACGAAGGATGCAAAGGTTTGAGCTATAATCAGACGTGCAAACGAATGCACTGGCCTGCACTCTTGCCTTTGCGTCGGCACAATGGAGGGAAGGGAAGTGAATACTGAATATACACTGGCTATGTCAGCACGTTTTGTTCTCAAGGGCTTCCAGTCTCTGCGCATGAATTGCTCACGGCAAAGTTGCAAGAGCTTGATCCTTGCTCTGGAGCTGAGTCAAGTCACATGCGGGTGAAACTTTGAGGGCATGATGATCCGCCCCGATGATCTCATGATTGCTCTGCCTTGAATTTGGCACGAGTGTTATTTTCATCCCCTCGAGTTCAACATGTTTCAACCCGTGTTTCGTAATGTCCAATGTAATTTAGCTCTACTATATAGTATGTTTAAGGATTCCTATTGGGTCATCCTTAGGTCATCACCTTGTCTTCCTCTAGGCTCTATATTCGGCCCGATCTCGACCGGTCGACCTAAGCCGCATCTTCAGCTGGTGCTTCCGCTGGGGGGGCTTCTGCATCAGCCGCTTCGGCCGCTTCCGCCGGGGCCTCCTCACCCTCCACCACCTCCGCTGCAGCTGCCTCAACACCTTCCTTTGGCTCTGCACCCTCAACTGCTTCGGCCTCAGCCTCTTGGGTTGCCTGTTGCTTGTCCCAGTACTCCTGAGGCATGGCAGCGAAACCCAGGCAAAATGGTGACTCGGTCCAAAAGCAAGCCTCTGCACCCTTCACGTCGGCACTGGGTATGCCAGGTAGTTCGTGTATACTATATACAAAGCCCATTGTTCACCCCCAGAAGTGAGAACATGAAGAAACACAGTGAAACCAAACGCTACCATGCTGAATTGCTCAAATCAGGTATGTGGGGCCTGGTTCTCAAAGCCTGGTATGGGGGTCCCACCTGCAAGGGCAGTGTTTAGTAAGCCCTACACTGACCCGCAAGCTCAAAGGCTCGAATGGCAGGTCTGTAAAGATCGATGGGCTTGCTCAAACAGAGAGTTCACCCCCAAACGAACTGCCGTTAACGTGCACTATTTGCTGAGCCATGAACATGTGACTATGACTTTGACTACCAATTAAATGTACGGTTGCTTCGTACTTGCTACTTTAAACCTGTTGAACTTGTGAAAAGTCGATCCAAATAAAGGAGGACTTACATTTGTGTAAGTGGGCATGCACGGTGTGTATATATATTTTTTGTTTATCTATTTATTTTGTTTTGTGTGTGTGTGCGGGTATGTGCTTCACTTGACTTCAAGAGCTGGGACTCAGCTCCCCATCCTGCTTCTTGGATGCAATCTCGTCGGCGCGCTTCTTCTCAGCTTCCTCACGGATCTTCCGCTCAATCTCCTCCCGTTTCTTTCTCTCCTCTTCCTGCAACAGGCGATGCGTGTAGTGTCACACCACGATGCGACGATGCGTGTAGTGTTTTGTCGCAGAACAAGGGAAGTATAGGAAAATATCAACACAGAAACCACATCACGTTTTGTGAGCATGTTCTGAATGGATATGAACCGAATGAATCAGTCCTGTTTTGCTTTCCTGGCTCTCTCTGCTTCGGCTTTTGCTTGATCGTCACGAATTGAGGCCTCATCCTTCGTGAAGTAGACCTAAAATCAAAAAGCAAAGGGTTGAGTCAACTGTCGAGGTCCTCCTGCGGATTCGTGCAGTACGGTTCTAAAGATATACTGCGTAAATGATTATACAATATTATACATACTATATAATTATACAATGCTTGATGCTCCACAGGTATCAGTGTGAGATGACAGGCATACAATTACAAACTTGGTCACAAATTGATAGGAATAGAATGACTGACCACTTCTCCATCACATCCCCGCCAACCTGGTACTTCTTGCCGGACTTCTTGCATCTCATCAGCTCATTCCACGCTTGATAACTAGTCTCGATCGGGATGCCATCAATCATACCTAAGATGTTTTTCGACACACTTCTCTGGCAATGGTAAGGGCTGGGGACAGTTTGAGCCATGGAGCCTATCCTTCCCCAGGACCTGTTGTCAGCCCTTTGAAGCTATGTGTCTTCCAAGGAACTGATGGACCAGCCAGGCTTCACCCCGAGCAAACGTGCCTGACATGAAACCCTCTCCACCTCAGTTGAGCCTGCCCGCCATGAAAGCCCGTGCGAGCCCATTGCGAACCTGGAAGCATGACAAAATCATCGTTTTTTAAGGGGGGCATCGTGTTGCATCGTTTTGCACCACTGTTCTTCAGCTAGGACACCGAGACTTGAAGTTTTTCCTCTTATATACTTAGTCTTCTTGCAGACAGGCCAGCTGACAAGTCAAGCTCTGCCGTCAAGACACTCCAGCTTGCAAATGCCTGGCTGCATCTCCACCATGGTGGTGCACAAATGAAATGGTCACGAAGCAGCCAAAACAAACTTGATGTCTACTGCCCGGCCAGGCTTGAGCAAAGCGCCTACGTGGAAGAAAGCTGTAGGCAAATGAGGCATGACTCATCGACATTTCAGCCACACACCAAGTTGCGAGATTGTTCACTGAACTGTGGACACAAAATGTGGATGCTCCATGGTTCTCCTGTTGAGCTGGCATTCTCAGGGCCCGTACCAAAATACAAGCTCGCTAACTCAGATTCGGTTGGTTCCCTGACCCCATACAGACGCCCTCTCAGTTTCAAAGGAATCTTAAGCTCCAACCATCCATGAACCAAGCACCCTGTGCAAGCTCCAAACCTCTTTTCTCACACTTGAAGCTGAAGGCTTTCCATGTCCAATTCTGGATCCACGTCAGCCACCACTTGCCACTGCCGAGTCTTTGCAGCCCTCATGATTGCCAACATGAGCCCTTGGATCCAGGTGTCGTCACTAGCAGTCGAACACAGACCCAAGCACGGACGGATGCTCAGGCTCAAACTCGGAAAAGGATGAAAAGGAGGATGCGAAAACTTTGCGATTAAAAAACGAACACAGCATGGCATTCACCGTGGTGCGCTAAAACAAGAGACACATCCTTGATCCAAGTCGCTCAGATCTTCCAGAGCTTCATGTGGTGCTGCTGCCAAGGCTGTCTTCTGTCGAATGGCCAGGGCAAAGTCACGCATCTCTCCCGCATATCCGGTGTCCCATCCAACGGGTCCAGAATAGTCCCGGTTGATGTCCTCACTTCGACCCGCGACCCGCAGGGGCCCAAACTGGGTCTGTGGCGTTTCATCTTCCGGGAACCACCAAAATCACCACAGCCTGCTCCATCATCTTTCCATCTTGGATGCAGTAAATGCGGCCACCCCCAGCAAACCCATCAAGCCTCGTCGTGACTGGCTTTCGAGATCAACTGCAAGAACGCACTTCTCTACTGAAGCCCGCCTAATTGCACCAAGCGGACACAATGCACTGCATAGTATGCTTGAAGTCTTCTTTTGGGTGGTGAGCCAGGCAATCAATTGACATGTTGGCTCATTTTTGAGGGTTGCAAAAAATGCAAATCCAAATTCTACATTTACAGCAAGGCACACCACTTCACCCTTCGTACCCTGTATCACGAAGAAGGGTTGCTCTGAAATTGCACCTAAAGGTCCAGCAAACACGTGTTCCGTTTTTTCAAGGCTTCATTGGAAACAAAATAGTGGCTCACGTGCCCTTAAACGAACACAGTGCCAAGTTACCAGGCGCTAAGATTGCTTCGAAGACCGCAGTAACACCGCACTCGAAGCAAATCAAGGCTTGAGTCATCCCAGGACCACGCATGTGTGGCAACGCCCGCCCAGCTACGGCTGAAACGGATTGGGCCTGGGCGAAAAGGCGGACCAGAAACGCTCGCACTTTAAATCAAAAGACATGATCAGCTAGCTAGTTCCAAAGATTTTGGCAAGGGAACGCCGAGACATGAGGGACGGGACTTTCCCAACATGGCCTTCCCCAGGAACATTCGCAGGGGCCGCAGCCAATGCAGGCCCCCATCAAAGACGAAGCCTTCCGCTGCGTCAGCGATGAAGCTGCCTGCCTCGTAGGACCCATCAGCCGCCCATTCGTTCAATGCTGGATGGGCGCTTTCCCAGAACTTGGCCTCCAGCCAGGTCCCATCAAAAGATACGAATCTCAAAGATGTGGCGCTTTGCACCACCAGTGAACCGAATGGTGGTGTCCTTGAAGGGCCTGACCACCTGGAGTTTCCGATGATCTAATCCAAGCAGCTCTCACTGTCAGCACGTCACCAATTGCGCCACTTTGGATGAGTCGCTGGGCTTCCACCACTTCGCGCCAGTATTGGGCATTCTCTGCCACCGCCAAGACCTTCTCAGGGCCTTGTGACTGCAAAATACGTTGCCCAGATGCAATGCAAACCTCAAGGCTGGAGTTGAGTGTCAATAAACTGATCAACCCTGATATTGTTAGTGGGGCATGTGCGGAAGCGCTTCTTTGAGCTTGTGCTTACATCTTAAGGTACGGGCCGGGTAGCAGAGATTGGCTTCTCCAAGAGGATGTGTCGGTTTGCCTTCTGGGCAATCAATGCCACCTCCTCATGTAGCGTGCCAACATTGGGAACCATGATGTCCTGGGTGCGGCGTAGGAACTCTTGGATTAGCAAATGACCTGAAAACGAAGCGAACTCTGGTTGACAGGACGGGGACAACTTGGTACGAAAGACAGCCCAATTCCAGGCAGCAATTTCAGGTGCAATTTGCATTGCCAAGTGTGAAACATTCATGTAAGTGTTGATATACTGCATAAATATATATATATATATTGAAAACTAACAATAACTATGTCACTATGTCTATTTATAGCGGCATGGGCACCAATGTTCACTTTCCAAACATCTTGTGTCCCGGCAGACTTGGGGAACCCCTCTGGAGGCCGTTGGAAGCGAGGAGCGACCGCTTCAAAGAGCTCCTGGTCAGGATCGGCCTCCCAGGCGAGGCGGATTGGCAGGGACGAGGTGGTGAGGCCCTCAACCTGAGGTCACGAAGACTGCTGCTTGTAGCAATGCCCTTGTTCCTAGTAGTTCTTCTTGTTCCTAGTAGTCACGCCGGGAGCTACTAGCAGTTTCTTGCTCCTAATGGCGACGCCCTTTGCTGATTCATCACGCCGCTCCAATGGCACTCCAAAGTCCCAAAAGTCTGAATTATACGGTGTATGTAAAAAAAAAATATATATATATATAACTATAACCAGCAGCTTTACGGCGTAAGGACCCACCATGGTACATAGAGGCGCGTTTGTCATTCACCCTGTTCATCTCGCTAATCTTCTAGCTTTCGCGCGTGGCTCGTCCGAGCCGCAGGCGGCTGAATCATGGAGGCGCCACCGCAAAGGTTGATGGGGCACTGTTGAGAGGGAGAACCTCAATCCATCTCAGCCACCTTCGTCAAGATTCACGTCGACTGTTGATCAATAAAGCCCGAATATGTAGAACCATCGTACCATGCTGGAGACGGGGACAATCCGGAGTCGAAACCTGTCCAAGTCCTATCCATCTATCCACCTATCTACAGTATCTATCAACCTTTCATCGATACAGCCTGAGAAGGGAGGGGACGAAAGCCAGCCCCCCCCAGTGTACACTCACTCACTCACTCATCTTCGTGTGCCCACCTTCTCCTTCTACTTCCTGCTTTCTCCCTGTAGCTTCGGACAATGCGCGGCAGTATCGCAGCGGCTCGCGCAACACGGTGGGTGCGTTGTGGAAAGGGCCGTCAGCCCACGAATGCCTGTTGGCTTGGGACGTAATGTTTAGTTTGTGGACCTTCAAAAATGCTTGTGTGTACCTTTTTTTCGAGCGATGGGGCGGTTGGACTGAAGGGCAATAATGGGCAAGACATCTTTAAATTGCACAAATGGACCAGTAAATGGGCCCTTTAATGATCTACATGGCCAGTACAAACGTTCTTATGCTCCATGATGAACGAAAATCTTGGTTGAGGCATGGCATTATCATTCTGTCCCAGTGTCCTTGACTTCGCTCAGCAGCGACCGGCTTGCACTATGGATGCATGAGTTTGACAAGGCTGCACCCCTGATGAACTCGCTGGCCAAACGGCCAGTTCAAGGTTACGTGTCCGCCCAAAACAATCACGACGTGTCCACTCCAGTACCCGACTTTCCTGCATCCTGCAGGACCCTTCTTCCTGCTTCTGTCCTTCCTTTTCGTTCTTTTCCCCTTCTTCCTGTCTCTTCCTTCTTCTTGCCTATTCCTTCTTCCTCCTCTAAAGCTAAAATGTAACAAAAAGATACGGATAAGCAGCACACACTCACAACGTGTCAATTCCAGTACCGAACTTTCCTGCATCTTGCATGACCCTTCTTCTGTCTTCTTTCCTTCTTCCTCGTTCTTTTACTTTTCCAAAACTTACAATGTTGCTCAACGCACGTCCACCCACTTTTGGCCGGTTTTCCCCAATAAATTCTGATTTTTGACCAAAACTACTCATTGTGCAATGCCCCTCCCTCACTTCGTTCGCTATTCAGACCTTCAGCCTAGCCTACGGCTGGCTTTCGCAATTACAGATATATACAGTACATACATGAAACTAGATGAGTCATGGTTTCTTCCAGCCTCAGATCATACCTTTTGGAAAACAACCGATTCGTACCACTACGTCTGCCCAGCTCACCTGCAGTGCTTCCTCCAGCGTGGCAAAGGCCTTCTTGGCACCACTGTCCTTCAGCGCGCTGAGGCGCCTTGATAGGTCCGGCTCCACCACACTGGTGTAAACGAGGAGCCCTCAACGGCGCTGAGAGCAGATGTGGTTTTACCAAAAGAAAGAAGTGTGACTGATCTTTGGAGAGCTGACACGAACCCTCCTTCTCAGAGATCTGACATGACACTTTTCGGTCCGTTCTTCTAAAGATCCGCTGATTTTTTTGCCCGCTCCCTTCACTGAAAAGATATTTTTCTGCTCAGCTTCTGGGCTCCATGGCCAAGACCTCAGCGTGACTTGATACAACAAGAAACAAACGTGAATCTGTGGGCTAAAAGGCGTTGAATAGTGTGCGTATTATGTGTGCTTCATAAGGCTAAGCATTTATCATGTTTTATCTGGTTTTGTTTGCTGAGCCATTGGCCGCTTGGAGATGATGGCGCCAAACGACTCCACAACCAACAGCGGCAACCCGGACAGGCTCCATGCGTGGACGTTTGGACATGAGTTATGTGAGGATGTGAAGCGGACATCACTCCATAATGTGTGGAAAGCTGGCTTTGGGGCTGCAGTCCTTCTGCATGGGGCAGTTGTTCAAAAGCGGTAGTTGCAGGCAAGCTTCGTAGCACTGCCTTTCAGAAACAAAGGCAAATGCAAACGAAGATCAACTTGAAAGGGAGAAGACACAAACAGGCAAAAAGCTGTTTTCGCATGTTTAGTTTGCCCAAAGCTTGAACTCACGCGAGCCATCTTAGTCTCTCCAGTCTTCGTCAATTTCTCTGACGAACTCCCCGTTCGGTCTCATTCCGTTTGGAGACAAGAAGCCAGCACAATTGGTCGGTGCCTTTTGCAGCTTTGAACCAATCACAGTGTCGGCACACATCCAGCGTGTCTAGCTGAAGACTGCTGCCCCGAGCTCCTAGGGATTCTAGGGCTGGCAGGACTGCTTCTACCATGCGCTTGGAGGCCTGGCTCAAGGGAAAAGTTTAACAGGTATCCAGAACAACGGGTCAGTTTTTGAGCCCGTGGTTACTGTTGGCCACTTGATCCGATGCGTGCAACAAAGCATCTTCGGCCTTCGGGTCATGTTCAGTTGGACAGGTTCAGATCTTCAGTGGGCCAACATGGAATGCAGCTTCACTCACAGCGGGTGAAGCAACTGAGGCAAACTACTGTAAAGAGAATGATTTGCCTCGTCATTTTCATGGGCAACCGGTGCCTGTGAACCGGAAACTGCATCAATCACATGGGCTGGGCGAATTCGGCACCGGATTGCGACTGGGCACCGGATATCTACTGTATCTAGCTAGGTCACTCACTAAGGTTCGGCCGCTCTCTTTGTTGGCCCATGAGTGTATGCACTACCCTGAAACGGTCAGGGGGACGACGCTGAATGGGCGTTGCCGCGTCTTCGCCTTCAAAGTCGTCTAGGATTCAGCTTGTGGCCAGTCCCGAGGTCGGCACGAATGGCAAAAGTTGCACTCCTTGCCCTTGGCACAGCCCTGGGAATGGAAAAATGTGCAAGGCGTGCATTGTGTGCCCCAAGAGCATGACGGTTCGAGGCAAGAGAGGTTTGGTGGGTGCTCCGGGGCTGGGTAAGGAGGCCATGGCCGTCTCATGTACTGAATAGGCTGAATCGGAACGGCATACCAAGCAGTGCCTTGGTTGACTGAGGCTGGGTTGAACGGCGCTGCATTGCTGGACAACTTGGTCCTGCCATGTTCCCAACTGCTGAGCATGGACTTCTGCGAGTCAAGCAGTCTTGGTGAATTGTCTGGAGTAGGAAACCTCGCAGGCAATTTCCACCCACTCACTAAGTCAATAAGGTTCCAGGCATCATGTGAGAATCATGTGGCTTGTCTCAAATTATGATGCCAAGTTGCCCGGAGTAGGGCTCGGCTGTTGTGTCCACACTGTTGTCAACATCAGAGAGGTCTGGAGACTGGCCACACTCACTGGCTGGGCAAGACTTCACGCTGCGGGTCATTTGAAACCATTCCCGTAAGGTTGGGGAGAAGGTCTCCTCGGTCCGACGAGCGGTGTCACGAGTGGCCGCGTGTCGCCGGTGACGGCCACGTGATTTGGCACCGTTGGCGGCGCAGAACAAGTGCTGTCAAGCGGCTGCGCAGGCATCCTTCACCTTCGTTTGGACAATCCAAGAACATCAGCATGACAAGGTAGTTGCTATTAGGTTGGAGGCCATCGCTCTCAGGTTGGAGAAGTTCAAGACCCATCCGTTTGCGACTCAGTATGACAAGGTAGTTGCACCGATTATGACACGACGACTCTGTCGGGCCTGTGCCACCATATCCATTTGCAAATCAGGCATTGTCTTCCGGAGCTGACCCCTGACTGCAGCGCTGCAGCGGCTAGGGTCAGAAATAACGGCTGATCTGCTTACATGCAGCTAACTAACCCAAGGATGAAAATACGGGGGTGAACAAACACAGCTAAGCTGCTAAGCATGTTCTGACTTGCAACCCAAATGCACATGCATGTACCCGCACTGCCTCTACCATCATGCACTTTGCCCCCTTCCCACCCAGCGGCCTTTTGTTCTAGGCAGTTGGGAATTGTTTGAGCCGATAATCGGTCTGCCACGCGCCAATCACTGAATCACTTGGTGCTGTCACAAGACTTGGATCGCCCACTTGGATCAGAACGACAGACGATGGCCCGGCCAGTCCGGGAACATCCTGCAAATCTTGCGTCTTACCTTCTTGACACCACTCTCACCGAGTCTTGCCCTGTACCGCCTTGCCTTGAGCAAGGATAAAGAAACTGGACATTCTGTACAGGAGCCGCTGCCCCCTTTCCAAGCTGGAACTCTGATCAAAACATAATCATGCGTTGTGGGAACATGTTGTCACTCGAACACCGTTGCTTGGCACAGCGGCTAGCATGAAAAACCGGCAACAAAACCTGGTTTGCGGGAAGCTCCTAAGCTCCTGCCTCCTTGCTGTGCCTCTGCTCAGGGAGACGGCATTTCAGCGTAGACCGCCGAAGGGAAAGACCTCAGCCCACTCTCCCGTTCTCGTTGGGCGGGCCCTTCTTTCACACACCATGTGGAACTCACGCTTTCGCCTTAGACCATTGGACACCGCGGACACCGCGCGTCGACGCCAAGCGCTCCCACTCCGTCTCCGTATGGAACTCACGCAAGTCCTGAAGGGGCGCCGTCGGAGACTGAAGGTGCTCCGTCCGAGAGTGACGGGATCCGCCTCCACAGAGGTCAGCAACGCATCGGGCCTGAGTCAAAGGGTGTGCACTGACTAATACGAGTACTAACACAAGTCGTCGGACTTGTGAGGAGTGGGGCAGTTTTTTTTGAAGCGGAGTCCTCTAAGGTCTCGGGCAGTCTTAGACTTTGGGTACATAGCTGACAAAGCTGCATTCTATTGGCACAACGGCCAAGCAATTACCATGAGGTAAGCCCGTAATCTTCGTGCGCCGAGGGTCTTTTCGACTTGGCTCTTCACATCACCTGCAGAAGTACCAAGGACTCGAATGCTCAGTTTCCTGCACCACGTCGACGAAGAGTCACGTTACAAAGTCAATTGCTTCGTACAAAAGATCCATCTAACTACATGATAGTTTGCATGCGCCACTTTGATGTCTTTATACACCTTGACCAAAGCTGCGGTTCAGAGGTCCTTCGGTCTGGAGCTCCTTTGGCCAAATACTTTTTGAAGAAAGCTACCACCTGAACACGCAAATTGACCCAATTGCTCGCTTCTTAAGGCTCAAGCATGTGGTGCATGTGCCATGGGTCCCATGGGCCAACTGAGATGCACACATCTTCTTTCGCCACAGTCTCTAGCGCACGGGTGGATTCAACGATTCGGGAGAACTTGTACCTGCACAAATCGGTGCAGGCTCCTAAACATGAAAAGGCTGGTGCAGATGCAATACCCGATCAAAACCACAGATCACTCAGAGAGAGAGAGAGAGAGAAAGAATTGGGAGCTTTAGCCAATAGTTGATTCGGCAATCAGCGATGTTCAGAAAGAAAGACTGCCTGCGTGGTAGAATCTCGGACCAGTGTCGTGTGGTCTCCTGAATAAGACCTTGGCGAAGCCAGTCACAAGGTAGCGCCATCCAAGGAGTCGGCAATAAGTGTTCATGTCCAAAAACGTGTGTGTGCTTCTGCTCAGTGTCCTTCTTGCTAGGTACTAATGTAAATGTGCTCCGTCTCTGAGCCCAACCGGAATATCGTTGAGTCCTTTCGTTCACGAGGGCCTGCACATTCTTTTGGAAAGTCTCCTCGCTCATGTCTTCCAACTCCTCAAACAGGGGCCGACCAGGCTGGCCCACCCCACTGACTGACTGTTAAACGTGCTCCTGTTCAAAAGCTTCAAGCCATTCCTCGATAAGGCCATCGACATCCTTTGGATGCTCCCTGACAAGCTCAGAGCTTTGTTTCAAGGCCGGCCACCGTTTGAAAACTCATCAGAGGTCATTCATTAACAGGGCTCTGTTAAGACTGCGATCCCATCGGGATTGCTGCCTTGGCCCCTGCACAAGCACACTGAAGCCACAAACATCCTCTGTGACAGCAGGGAAGGCTTGCACAATGTAGCCCAACCTAGCACAACAAAGCCCAAGTGAGTGAACACCCTCAAAGCCCACCAGTGACACTCCCCCAAGTCTTAAGGAGTGCGCTGCAATTCAGTGCGGAGCTTTTGGAATGCAGAGACGTGCCCTATTTGACCTCGCGAAAGAGTTGTCAAGCACCACACTATCTCGCATGCAGGCCGGGGCAGGCACAGCATAGAGACAAGCAAGCGTCTCGTCGAAAGTCTTCCTGCGTCTTTCCCACCTGGGCAGTGACGATCACGTGCCCATCAAGCCCAAAAGAGGCTTCCAACACTGGCTTCGTCATAAGATCCTCCAACACTTCCTAACAAGCGGCTTCGTGGTAAGCCCAGATTGTTCTTTGGCGAGTTTCCATGAGTTTCCCATTCTCAATCCCCAACAAGCCCTACAATGACTCAGACTCACATCGTGTTACCAGTTACCATCAACCCACATTGCTAAGCACAACTCAGTGGGGGGCAGAGTCAACTCAGATTGGGCAGGTCTGCACATGTCCGGAATCTCTCCGGCCTTGACCCATCCAACCCCGCCAACCGCCGGGGTATCCCTTCGCATCGCCTGGTACACGACCTGTGTGCAGGAGTTCTCCTGAAAGCACTTCCTCTGACCCCGGACCACTGTAGCAAATCCACCTTGCAAGAACCCGTCACTGATCGCCCTTCACTCCTAAATCAAGCCTGAATCACTTGAAACCCTAAACCCGAAACCTCTACAGGGAACTCGTTGCCAGTGGGAAGTCTTGACTTGTGCTAAGCTGCTAAGAGGGATCGGAATCACCCCCGTCCTGTGCAGGATTCAATGCTGCCAAGTCAAACTCGAAGACGGTGGTGCTCTTGGGCAGTTTTGTGACCTGAAAAAAGGGATTCAAGAAAACATGAGCCTTGTCGAAAGAACAACGAGTTGGGTGAAAAGATATCATGAGCAATGCTCATAGATGACTTCTTTACAGTTATGTTCCTCATATTCTCGTGACTACGGGTATGTCCTAACCTCTTCACTATTTGCCATAATGTCCATGGTCAATTGACATCAAAAAGTCAAAAAGGTCCACATCCTTGGTGATCCGCAGCACCAAAACCCGCTGTGGTGGTGCACGCTGAATAATTAGACACAAATAAATAGACTCAAAGACTCATGCCCTTGATGTTCCGGGAAAGCTGAAGTACTCTGAGATGATTCTCAGCTTTCTCGTGTCCAAGTTGTGCTTTCTCAACGGATCACATCGTGGCCTCTTTCTTTCGGAGCTCTTGGAGAGGAGTGGTGCCCAAGCGCTTCAAGTTGGCACCTAGGCAAATGCTCTTTACCGCAAAAACGCGTTGCACAGCATGAAATGCATGGGTGCCTCACTGCTCTACTAGATGGTGCCCGTACGAACCATCCGAGCAACGCGTCATGAACCGGAAGAAGGCACAGCACAGCAACGTCGGTTAGTTTGAAGTGAAATCAAATTGTGATGTTGAGCAGTGTCGAAAGCCACCTCACTGCAATGTACCAAGGAACTGCAATGAATGGAAGGCCGAAAGACACTGTGTCATCCCCGGGTGGGCACCACAAAATGTATATATATATAACTTGCATCTTCCATTGGAATCTTAAAATGTAATGTCATATACTTTATATATATATACTTGCAAAATGTTTTATATACATGTGCGTTTTCCAATACAACCATTGTAATGTTACGTTTTGCGGGTACCCCTGCAATTTCACTCTAAAGCCTCCCGGACCTCTAAAGCCTGTAACCTAACATTGTCCAACACTGGAAGATGCAACCTATTAACGTAAAGGTCTGCAAATGATTGCAAACCGTGTGACTGCAAAGTGTCTTTCTCTTAGGTATCTAGTTTCCATATGTTTCCCTGTTAGGTCCTTTTAGGTATCTAGTTTCCATATGTTTCCCTGTTAGGTCCTTGGTCTAGGTACATACCGCTCTTTTGGAGGCCTCCGCTAGTCTAGCCTCTATTTTTTTGAGGTGTCTTCCTTTTTCCTTTAGGCCTTTCTTCCTTTTCTTCTCTTTCTTCTTTATCTGTTCTTTATTCCTTTCTTTCTTCCTAGTTACCAGTTGAACGTACGGGTCATGCAAGGACGCTTTGTTGACTGCATTTCCAGTATACATGTTAAGTTATATATATATATATCATCTTAAGCTATCTAGTTTCCATATTCTTGGGATTTCTAGATGCGTACCACAGTTTTGGAGACCTCCGAAATTGCAGCTTACATAGAGCCGATGGCTTTTGGCAGCTACAAAATGTGACAAAACAATGCACATCGCATACTCATCTCTAGTGTCAAGATCATGAAGTTACAATAAATAACTTATCACTCATCCCCAAGAAAAAAAGTATGTTATCAACTTCCAACGTGGGAGGTCTGATGTTACATTTGTTGAGCCCCCCTCCCCAAAAAAATACAGTAAGTACTTCGTAGGTACTGGGGGCGTCCTCAAGTTACATTATGTTACATTTGATTTTGGGGTAGTGACATTGTGTCTCAAATAAGACTGGGCCAAATGTCGCCGATCGCAGGAGTCCAGTCCACCAACGGTTGGCGGAGCCACTCATTGTGGGGCACAAACACGTGACTGAAGTGAAGACCAGGGTACAAAAGATCTCGGCCAACTCCCGTGCGCCATCTTCTGTGGCATTGCCATGCCTTAGCTGGCAAAAGATGCTTCCCATGCCTTCTGTTTGGGAGAGGAACTTCAGCCCATTCCTGAGGCCCTGACACCAGCATATCGACTTGCACGTGCGAGAGCGCCTGAGAGATGGCTGGAGTGAGCCGCTCATTGCACCACTTCCCTACTTCAGACTATAGCAAACTCACTCAGATCCAGCTTGCTGCTAGTCGGTGAGATTTTGCCTTGCGCACTGCTTTCGACATTGCCAAAATGTCCGGCATGTTTTCCAAGACCTGCCAGTCACCGCACAAATGCCTTTGCGGCATGTGCTGAATCCTTACATATCCTTACACTCACAACGCGGCAGCATTTAGAAAGAAACGGAACTCGTGAGGTGGCTACAAGTATGACACTAAGACGCCACACGTATGGAGCTGTATATATGTTGGCCTAAACAACGACGCTGATGTATGTGGATGTGGTGGGCTTGCCTTGATGTATTCAGACAAATGCCAACTTTTTCGGAGCATAAGCTGGCTCAAGTAGTACTGGCCAACCTGGAGGAAATGTCACATCATCGACAGTGCCAAGCGCTTCCCCTCAAGCGAAGGCTTCCCCTTGGTACCCTGGCTGACCATGGCTCTTCACCTCACAAACGGGCAACTGCACTGGGCAAGCGGCTCTGAAGCCTTTCCAAAACAAGGACCAAAATCATCCCGAATTCCTCTCCCATTCTAGGCCCCAGGACGGGTGAAGTTTTTGTAGTCCTGACGTCTTCAATCAACCAAACTACGGCATTTGCATGCTCAGATCTTTTTATCAGTGCGGCCCGGCGCATCGGGGCGTCCCCAAGAGTCTCCTGCAGCAGAATTTGTCGCTGGACCTCGAGCTTCTCCAAGAGTTCCTCTCGTTGGCACCAACTTCCAAGGGACTTGCTGGGGCAAAGGGTTGAAGTCAAAAAAGCACCAGTTGGAATCAATATTGTGATTCAGGATAGGCCAAGCAGCAGCCCTACTGGCTCTCCTGGCCACGCTCACCCAACGCTTCCATCACTTCTGCTTCATCAGCACACTCCTGAAACACATTGCAAAAGAATTCTTTCCTGTAGTGAAGTGCCTTGGGGGAGTCCAGTCCAAAATGCCCTTCTGTCCTTCATGCGCTCACCGGCTGCTTCAAACTCTTCCAGGACATTTGCAATGTGCTCCACTACCACCTGCGCGGTTCATCCCACATCTGCATTCAGCAGGTTGCTATGAAACTATGCAACCTCATGTTTCAGCTTTCGCCACTATATTTTGTCGGCAAGAGGTTTCCATTGCACGTCTGCTGTTCTTCGATCCTTCATGAGCTCCGGAAGCTTGTCATTAAAACCGCCCACAGTCATGGTGAGGTTGTCGGCAAACTCCAAGTTGTACCCCAACCTGGGTGGCTAAAGCCCAAGATTGCATCTCAAAGGCTCTGAGGCACTACACTACCATCCGTTGCTGTGCTTTGGGAGCTTGCCCTGCGACCGTTGCATCGTAGGCAAAGGTGTTGAGGTCATCGCTGACCACCTGAAGTGGCCCATCCAGTGCTCTTAGACCTTCCCACCGAAGGAGGCCAGGCTTCTCGATCAAAACAGAAGTGATGGGGTTGCATAACACTGGGAATGGTCGCTCTAGACTGTCTGAACAGCGCATAAAGCCTCCTCAAATCGCTGACAAGGCTTCGTTCAAAACGGGCAAGCACTGAAGGGCCCCACCCCGCAAAAAAGCCGCATCATTGCAACAGCCTCAGGGCCTGCTTTGGGGTGACGCCAAGCAGTACTAAACTGCTCATTGTGCACTGTCATTGATGACCTGCGGAGTAGGCCCCAGTGTGCATGTGAGTCAGTACCTGACAAATCGGTATATAAATGCACAAAGTATCATTCCTGGTACCTTCATATCTTCTACCACTATATATATAGTTGCAAACATTCCACCCTTTTACACCAAGTAAGTGAGCCTGCAAACAGCGAGTTGACTTCGCAACGATTCAATGATTCAGAAATCCCTCGAGCCCTGCGGCTGCTTTCCCGATCTCTCAGCTGAGTTGCCGAGCAGGTGTTGCGAGACCAAGTTACTGCTCTCTAGAACGGCTCGGAGCACTTGGCGCATGGCAAAGCTGAAACAACAGTTCTGGGCACACGACTCAAGGTTATGTAATGTTGGTGACGCATGGCAACACATCCATGTTATTGAGTTGCGGGAATGCGAGAGCTCGAACTCCAAAAACGCCCGAAAAATAGCGGGGGCACGTACTCTCGTGGAGTTTTGAAGGCTTTGTCCATCTTGTGCCACAAGCGCAACCTCTTGTGACTCTTGTGGCGATGGCGGGGCTCAGTCCGTTCGAGACGAAACACCAATGGGGTCGGCACATCGGATCACTTGCTAATGGCGCGGGTGGCACGACCTCGGCGAGCACACCCATCCCTGGATGGGCGAGCACGACTCACATCCAGCCTCCATGGGCAATTTGCTGGCGTCCAAACCTGCAAAGCAGCCGCTGCCCAAAGAAACTGAAAACGGCCTTCTGCACCAGCTGTCCGGCACCTGTCCCTTCACCTCGCAGTGAAAAATCCTGCGGAAATACAGGAAACCATTCCTGCATTCCATGTGGTTCCATGGTCACTCCATCTGCAGTTGCAAAGACAGCGCTTGTCATGGAATGGCACCACTAACAGTCACTAACCTCTGGGATGAAGCGATTTGGCTGGGGCAACTGTAGGCCCGACCTGAGCCGTCTCAGAATGGAATCCAGTGAAGAATCATCACTCTCGGTTTCTCCAGCATTGCAGGATGGCTTATGGATCGCTTATGGATGGCTTATGGATGGCTTATGGCTTATGGATGGTTTTTCCCAGAATGTCAGTTGAAATGAGGGACTTGCTCACCTATCCACGAAACGCATTGCTTTAGCATCTGACTCCTCCCCTTGGAGCAATTCTTCAAGTCGAGCCTTCGGACATGTCGAGGCTTCGACTCACAGCTTGCGTCCCTTGTCTCACATGGACGAAGGCTTGCCACTGGGGAAACCCCAATGGCTGGACAAGTCGAATCCCTGCCTTCCACTCCGATAAATGCTTTTCATCTAGGGGCTCCTCCTTGAAGGCTGCCTGCAGCCCCGGCTAGCACAAGCATGGGGAAGATGCATTCCCAGGTCCAGCTGGTGGCCAAAAAGCTCCCTTTTATCAAGCACTCGTTGGCAAAGTCACCCTGCTTGTGAGGGTCTATACACATATTGTGACACAATGGGGATTGCTTTGGAGGACAGAGCTTTTCCAACCGAGAGTTTGAGTGTCGGTGTTGGCCTGCATCCCTTGCAAGCAGCCAGCTTTGCAGGAAGTGCTGTGCTGTGCATCCTTCATGGTTGTGGCTCTCCTCTGCTTCACTCAACAAATAAACTGTCAAATAAATGAGGCTCTCCCCAAAATACCTTCATAGATGCAAGCTTATCCTCTTTGACCTTGTACTCCACCATGTTTTGCAAAGCATAGGGCGCGGTCTTGTTTGTTGCAATCACTGATGGTGTCAAAGCCTCTTTGACTATCACTGTGCCTGCGCCACTGTGCAGGGTCTCCAACAAGGTATAGTCTGGCTGTCGGAAGGTTTGCAAGAAACGTCCCCAGTCACAAACACCTTGCAGCCCATGATACACCTTGGCGCCTGCCACATGGGGCATTGCATCGGAGGAAGCATCATACACGACATCCTCATGGGCAATTTGCTGGGCTGCGCTGATGCAGGAACTCCCCTGCAGTTTTCCCTCTACAAAGAAGGTGTACATCTTCTGGACCGCTGCCAGGTCGCGGTTGCTTGGGCATGGCCCCCTGGTCTCCTCCCAGACCAGCAAGCAAAGGAGGCCTGCTGCAACCAAAACGACTAAGCTAAAACCGCCAAAAATACTTGCCTTTCTTTCGCTCAGTAAAGGCTCAGTGACCATAGCTGTCCCCCGCCTTCAAGTTTATCACTCGAGCCAGCAGCTGAGGAATAGCATGTCTGTCTAACAAAACGCTCTCCAACATGGCCCAAATCCCACACACACAAGATCCCACATGGCCCAAATCATGCGATGGAGCACACCGAATCCGGCCCCGCAGCCCTGCCTTGTACCAGCGCTCAGTTTTCCACCCCTTCTCTTCCGCATCACCTAGGGGTACCAAGGCAACCGTCACCATGTCCTCCCCTTCTGTGAGACCACTTTACCATACTTTACCTCATGATATCCGCAAAATTTGAAGGTGGTAATGGGGCGTAAGGGTGATCTTTCATCTCTTCTCGGTGTTGTAACAAACCTGTAGCTCCTCTTGGGACAGCGGCTAGCGGAGCTCTCGTCTTTGTAGCCATCACTCGTCTCAAAAACCAGGCAGTTCTCTGGTGTGAGCTTCGACAAGTACCTCTCAAACGTCTGCGCTGTGCAGCTACAAGTTCGGACAGAGAAGTTCGATGGAGAGAGTTGGTGAGTGTTCACAGCCATCGCAAAAAAGAATCAATTGAATTCAGTCAAGTCAAAAAGTTCACACCATCTCCTGCTGAGAAGACGGTCGTCTCGCCGTTTGGACCGCTGCGAAGACGGTAGGGGCACTCAGCCACAACGTCAGGGCGCCATTCATCGAGAGCAAAAGGCCCTCGCAAAACCTCAGGCATTGATCATCTGCTGTTGGTTAGTAGGAATTTAGTGCTACATCCAGCAAGTAATTCCGTGCCTCCTTTGCAGGATATCTATGCAATGCCTTGCCACGGTCATGCTCGAACAAGTCCAAAGGGTTCACAGTGCACAACGATCTCACGGGGTTGAATCGAATATACCCCCTTGAGGCCCTTGAGGAAACAGCTACTTACTTCGTGCCTTACTGCGTGCCTTCTTACAGCCACGAAGGGCCATAGATGGCCTTCTTACGACACGAGTCATGCCTTCTGACGGGTCTCTAACCCGCCCATCTCTCGATCCGAGCGGCCATCGCTGCAGAAGCAGCAAAGTCATCTGGCAATGGTGAGTCTTCCTTATGCGCAAAGCCTAAAGTCGACGGAGACGAAGGTGACCCGTTTTTAATGCTTCACACTTCACACCAGTGCACAAAAGGCTGGGGGTTATTGCAAGGTCATGCGAAAATGGCATGAGCAGCATCAGTTCTCTAATCCAGGCAAGTCATCAGTATTTTTTTAAGAACCTACCACATTCACCGTTGTAACAGGGGTGCCCGGCTGATCTGCTGCAGTGAAGAAAGCTCCTCATGCACGGCTCCAGTCAGGCACTGAAGTGCCATGCGGGCTATGCTATCATGAACACAAGCCTTAAAAATCTCTTCTTGTGGGCCAGCTGCACGCACTTTCTCAACCTTGCTGGAATTGCTTCAGGCTTTATTCAAGCCGTCATGAAAATCAAGAACGGTCGAGACTTTGGCAAAGCAGCCCAGGTCATGAGGTACAAGCGTATTCGAAAAGGAGTGCCAGAATCTCTTCTCTGTGGCAATCACCTTCGGGCCTCCCAATTGCCAATGCTCCTCTCATGCTGCCAACACTCCCCTCAGGCTCATGTTGGGTTCCGGGCGTGAGAGTAATGTTTACGGCAAACAGCTGCTCCTTAAAGAATTGAAAGGATGGGTGATGGGTGCTTTCTTCGAGACATGGTGTTTTCTGCAGGTCTGATCATCTAATCCAAGTAGAAATCCTCCAAGCTGATTCAAGCCGTGTCTGATCAACCTGTTCAGATTCTCTGTGGCTCCAGCATCTGTGAAAGAATGAGCAGTTCCTTAGCCGTTACCAAGTGCCTTCAGAACTCATGGCCATTAAATCGAAGACCTCCACATAGTTTCTAGATTAAAGTGGTGAAATTGTGCTCGTTTACTTCAACCTACTCCGCACAAATTTAGCTTTGGCAAGTCTAAAACAACCCGGCTAGGGCCCTGAAAAGTATACTCAACCGGGCAATTTCTGGTGCGGTGCTTAGTGGCCGGTTGTCCGGTTGTCGTTCAAGGCCGCTCAAGTTGATTCATCTTTGACGCAAGTACAATTCATTTATATATGCGGCGCAAGCACACCTAATTCCAATTTCCAGAAGTCGTCAAAAACACAGGCACGCCAAACAAACTTGGGATTGAGTCCTCACAGGAAGGTGATGGAACTGGGTAGCCTCCTTGGTTGCCGGTCTTCATATCGCAAACATTACTGCAGGACTATCAAGATCAGGCCTAAAATGTGCTGAGCGGATCGCATGTGCTGACCGCTGCTGACCCCAATCCCGTGCAACCGGAAGCATTATGAAATCAGGAGGCGCTTTCAGTGTGCCAAGGTGTCTGTGTTTGTTGCACAAAAACATTTGAGCCGATGAGTCGAAAAGCCACAAGTGCTGTCTAACATCTTATCCCACTCCGAAGTGTTGTTGGACCTTGGTTGGCCTGTGACTTCCTTTGTGTACTGGCCTCCCGTCCTGTAGCTGCAAAGTGGTGCGACATTGGCAGCTACAGTGGTACAGTGGTCCTCCCTGCATCCCGCAAGCCTGCAGCATTTGCGTCGTGTCTCTGACTATGGACCTCCAGCCTTCATGGCTTCACTACGCTTTTGGAACAGAGACTTCAGCCAAAGCTCCAGCAGATAGTTGGTCAACCCAGCCAAACCTTGGCATTCAGTGGCAGTGGCTGAAAGCCTCTCGCCACCAACCATCAAGCACGCCCAGTGAGGCTCAGGCTGATTTAAGACATCCTCAGCACTTTGAGACACTCCAACGACAACTCGGCTCCCACTGAGGAGCTCACATGCAAGGAGCCCTGACCTTCATGTCCTGAGAAGCACCCACTTCTGGACCATCACGTTGTTGGAAGAGTCAATGCTACCCGGGGCTAAGGCCAAGCATGTGTGCAATGTAAAGTTCGGGCTTGGCAAAGAGATGCGTCTGCCTCGGCACAACAGTTCTGAACTGCTCTTCAGTATGAATACCAACCGCACAATGGTGACGTTTTGTCAACATCAATGATCGGTCAGCTGGGGATTCTCTTCTGTTCCGCGTTTGCTAGGCTTTCCCACACTGGCGGCAGGGGCCAATAGACCGCAAGGGAGCGCGCCTGGTGAGGCCAGCGCAAGAATCCTAGTCTCCTAGGCTAGTCATGTCTGTGGAGAGTAGCGGGCGGGGGGAATATGACACTTGAAGAACAATTGAACAAGAAGCTACGAACGGGGCTCCTGGCATCGCTACGAACGGAGCGATCGGACGCTACGAACGGGGCTCCTGGCCTTACTACTGGGAACAAGAAGCTACTAGGAGCAAACAAGAAGCTACTAGTAACAA
>CAXAMN010013559.1:36647-87701 GCA_963970005.1 Durusdinium trenchii | reverse complement strand
TCCTGTCCTGTCCTGTCCTGTCCTGTCCTGTCCTGTCCTGTCCTGTCTCTCTGTCTCTCTCTCTGTCTCTTCTCTCACTCTCTGTCCGGGCTTAGCTAAGCCACGGTGAAAGCATGATTTATGTGTTTTCACGAGCAATTGCGTCCAAATAGTCTCCTTAGAAGCCTAGATTTGCCTACATCAAGAAGAACATTGAACTTTTTAATAGCCCATTCCCTCGGTGCTCACACTCGCAACATTCGGTGCGAGCGCACTCCGCCCTAACATTGTGAGAAAACCCTCTAAAATGTTGGGCAGCAAAGCGAAATGTCATGTCCAAGCACATGGCCAATATGATCATCATTCCAAACATGCAATACGATTCATTCAAGGAAGAAAGCCGCACCAGCCTCATTGGGGTGCCTGAACCCCAAAGGACCATGTCTTCACCCTTTTGCTTCGCCTTAGGGGTGCCATGTCTTGAAGTCGAGACTAGCGGTCATCGGTCGCAACCAAGTCGAGACTAGCCAAGCCAAGAGGCCAAATAGCATTTGTGAATGAGGCCAGGTATTACGTGGCCATCTTGAACATTGAAGTTGTCGTGCGGACCATACACATTGGTCGGGATCAACGATGTAAACTGACACCCATACTGCTCCTGAGCTGAAGCGTCAAGAAAGGGTCTGTCTGAGTCTGAGTCCACTGCAATCACTGCCCACGAGTTGAGTTGCATGATTCCAGGATGCAGCCGCACAGCTATAATGTTGCCTCCCTTTGCTCACATATTATGTGCGAGGAGTTGTGTGTTTGCCTGGGTCCTTGCATTTGATGATAGGCCGTGGTTAGATTTGCGGGGGCCTCTGACACGGCATTTGGTTTACACTCGGACTCGGTGGTGGGAACCAGCAGGCTTCTAAGCTTAGATCACAACAAACTGTCAGAAGTTTCGATGCACA
This sequence comes from Durusdinium trenchii, assembly GCA_963970005.1. Lineage (NCBI taxonomy): Eukaryota > Dinophyceae > Suessiales > Symbiodiniaceae > Durusdinium > Durusdinium trenchii. The sequence continues at coordinate 86,766 of CAXAMN010013559.1, read as the reverse complement.
GACTCTGTAATTTGCTGTCATCCCTCTTGGGAACATGAATCTGCTGAGCTCCATCTGAATCTGTTCAATGTTCTGCGTTTGGTGTCGTCGTTTCTGTTTAGTCCAAGGTCATGGTAGCAGTGGTTCATCGAGTCCACGAGGCGCTTGGCGATGGAGTAGCCCAGGTTGGAGCTATGAGGAGCTCCGTTGTGCAGCATGGTCTCGTCAATGGGATAGGTGGTCTTATCGGGAAAGATGCAGGTGGAGAGGCAAGAAACTAACTTCTTGACTTGATAGATTCGGCAGCACTCCATGACGTTGTCATTGATCAGCATGTTCTCCCGGAAGAACTCCACCTTCTTGGCCATGTTGTGAAAGAGGCCACCAACTCCTCACTGCACAAAGATTGCCACAGCTCAAAGTTGGGATTAACGTCAATGTCCTCAAAGAAAGGAACACTACTGTTGATGTAAGAATCCTACAGCACCTGGAGCCACCAAAATAGTGTGAATACTATGTTTGCCTCGCTCTCACCGGTCACTGGAATTGCAGATGCGGCACTGGCTGCAAGATGAATGACATGCCTTGGCAAGTCACTCAGGTGTGCATGGCTCGAAACATCAAGGGCCACAATTCAAGAATCTAATCAAGCGGCCACAAACATCCCGCGGTTGAGTAGAGATTAAACTAATCCCTTGGTTGAGTGTGGTCGTCCTTGGATGGCAACCCCATGCAAAATGATGCATTGCCCCTGGTGGTCATGCCACATAGAACACCTTTTCACCAAGGAGGTCATTGAGTCTTTAAACAAGAAAGGAATGTGACTGTCTTTTGGTGCTGGAGGGGCTACTTCCACACAAGCCATGCGGCGTAGGCTTGTGCTTCTCGAAGATTGCTTCGGTTGCTTTCCGGTCCACCAAATCACCATCTTTGGATGAAAGGAAGACCCATGTCTCGTCTTTAGAGGTGTCGTCCTTCCAAGAAGGGGCATCTAAGCATGATGGTGCCAAACCACGGTTACACCCGAAGACACTTCAAAATGCAGCAGTGCGTGGCTCAGTGGAGCTCCTTAACTTAGATTTCAAGCTTCTCTGGGGGGGCCAAGAAAATCTAGAGGTTGAAATAGGAGGGGGCAAGCAGTGACCAACTGCAAAAGTGCTAAGGCCGCTAAGAGGCATGATGGAAAAGAACGACGCCAGTTTTCTACAAAAAGAAAAGCTTTGCAGAGTGTCCTCATTCACTACCTTGTGGATGGCCTTGCCCACAAGGCCACTACCACCTAGCGCCGCTTCATTTGAATCAAGGCAAGGCCAAAAGTACAAGGGTTTCATCCAGCCAGCAAAAGATTGGTGACAATGGACATCTCCTTAAACCTGTTGTTACAGCAAGGTGCCCTCTTTGCTAGTTGACGGTGCCCATGCAATAAACGTTCCTTCCGGGATCGTCTGAGTCCAAGTGGTAGTTGATTGGATTCTGCTTCAAAGCTTTTGCGGTTCTTTTTTTATTGTATGTACAGCGCCCCGACTAAACCGCTTCAGCATATAATTCCGCTACCCCACAAGAGGCGGGTCCACCTAGTGAATGGTAGACTCGATGCAATGCCATGCTCTATTTTTTGACTTCATATCTTCGTTGTGCATGTGTGCGCCGCTGTGCGCCGCTGTGCGCCGCTGTGCGCCGCTGTGCGCCGCCGTGTGCCTGTCACCAGCACGACAGTACCTGCCATGTTGGCCCACTACTGCTCACTAGCTTGAGCCCCAAGTGGCAGTGACAGCTCAAATAGGGTGAACAACTCCTTCTCATATCGGCGCAACGGTCAGCCCTCACTGCCAGAAAGCCTTCGGTTTTTCTGCCTGAGCCCCAAAATGCTTCCCTATCGTTCAGCATCCGATCGCTGTCTGCGCCGATCGGTTTGCTCCGCCTTGGGCCGCGGCAATCAGCTTTTCTCGCGTGCCGGGTAAATCCTGGGAATGTTGGGCCAAATGCTAGCCAAAGGTTTCAAACATTTTGAACAGAGCTGAAAGATTCATGACATCCACCTTTGAAATCTATAAGTGCTGAGATTTCTAAGCTTCTGACATCTGCACCAAGGGTACTAAGGTTTCCAACATCAAAGCTGAAGAAGGGATGCTCTTCAGCTGCTGTGGCCTGAAGTGGCAAAGTAATGAGCTGGCTACCTGGCAACTCTTCCAAAAACGCTCGAACAAGGGCTTGACCGGGGGCTTTTCCTCCGAATCTGTTTGCATCTGTGTTCACCAATGATACTGCCCAGCTGAGCGCAGGCAGTGCCGGGATCACGGATGACTCTGTTGGTTCCCTTCTCATCTCTTGGGCCTGGCCTTGAGGACTTGAAGCAAGCGCCAGCCATCATCCGTGGAGTAGTTGGTGCTCTCCGAGTCCACGGCCTTTGCTTCACCCGCCACGAAGAGAACACGTGGTTTCGGACGGATGTGGTGAATGTACACCTGCCGACGGTTCCTGTGACTTCTGATTTCTGACGGTTCAGGTGTCTGAAGGAGCCACCCTATTTGGCCCACTCATCGCATCGGACACAGTCAAGGCCCAAAGCCTTCATCTCCCGCTCGATGCCAGACGGATCAAACGTAGGGCTAATAAAGAACCTCAGCTGCATGATGCTACAGAAGACCTCAATGTCAATGATCCCCAAATAGAAAACAAGCATGATTTTCAGCAGCCAAGGCCAAGCCACTCTGCAAACCGATCGAGGGCTCCTTCCAAATACGAGGAGGCCACCTGGCCAGGCAAGTTGCTAGTCACGCGTGAGCTCTTGATTGCTCTGGCCTTGAAATAGTAGGTGGTGTATTCGGACATGGTGAACCTTGATTGCAGTTTCTCCAAAGTTGTTTTTAGACACTCACTTGCAGGGTGGGGTGCGCGTTGCTGTCCCCACCATGGTCACTGAGAAATTTGCCTCAGCCAAACGTGCAAGGCCTCTAGTTCAGTCTAATTGCATCCAAGTGCGTCCCAGTATGCAACTCAGTTCTCAGCTGTACTCGTCTTCCTTGGGATACTTTTCGGTACCTTCAGCCAAGGAACCCTGCCCACTCCCCCTGCCCGAAGCGGTGCTCCAAACGCGCGCGACCCGACGCGGACGCGCCCATGCTGGATGCCGGTGCCATGCTGCTCACCGCTCACCCGAGGCCCCGGACCCAGAAACAGCATGTGCTCATGAAAGTGAGCCAGGCCTAAACGGTCCCCTGGATCCTGCCGAGTCACTCGTCCGATGTCCACACACCGAGTCACGAGCTCGTCACGAAGAAAAGATTTTGCACACACCTACTGGTAGTGACCGAGTGCAGTGTTTTTTTGGTGTCAAAACCTATGGCACTCTCGCATTAGCCGCAGCCTGGAAGGTCCCACACTGCACCTCGGGTGCGTCCATGCGCAATGTGTCGACATAGATCTTGAATAAACATCAAAGTGTCATGAGAATTTATATAACTTCTCATGGCACATCCGCTGCGTACAATGAGTGTTTCATCCAGAAGCTTCTCAGTCGTAGGCTGTCAGGGCAGCCGCTGACGTACTAGCGGTCGAGTCGGAAGCTAACAGCACCTCCGGCAGCTCACCATTTTGGCTCCGACTCGCCCGAAAGAATCTCAACCTCTGAAGACATCCAGAGCGATTGCTAGGATGAAAGGGTTGATTGCACCCACCCTTGAGTTGCGCAGCTGCGCATCAAATGGAATGGAACAATTGTGTGAAGAACACCGATGGTGCCAAAAGGTGCCCGAGGTGTACAACTTCATTCCCCGACAAACCCTCAAGGATGAGGATCTCAAGGCCTCCAAGCCATTCTCCATCCGCAGCACCCTGTAGGTTCGCGGGTCGTTTGGTGGTGACTGGACCTGGCCGCCATGGCCACACAGCCCACATCGCCGAGATCCACCAAGTACTCTCTCCGACCGGACGCAAAGGTGAAACGGCCGTCTATCGCAGGCCCCTGCTCACGACATACAAAACCACCGCCTCGTGGTTGTCTGCAATTAGCGTTGACACCACCTGCAGGTATCATTGGTGCGGATTGTGGATCCAACTTTCCTGCTTGTACTAAGTCCATCTCAGAGCTCCTAGGGTCTGCCGGCCTGATCTGTGGAAGTCGACTCAGTGCGCAAGTTCGCCAATGGCCGCACAACAGGCAACACAAAAGCTGGAAAGCCACAGGATTCAAAAATCTACTGTCTGCAATAATGAAGTTTGCGATGGAATAGTAGTTTCCCGACCATCCCACTCCAGGCCCGGCACACAGCACCGCACCATGCGGTGATAGCCTGGCAGGACGCGGCGTTCAGTTTAAACACCCAAATAAATAAGGACTGAGTTCTTCTAAGCATCTCAGTGCTCTACATATCGGTTTCATATTTTGATTTGCGAAGCGTCAAGTCTGACCAGCCAAGCACAAGCCCGAACTCTGGAAAGGTGCAGGATTGAGAAACATGCGTGCAGTGAAAACAATTCATTTTTACATTCAAACGGAAGAATGAGGAGCACGAGAAAAATGCAGATTGGAACTTCCACCATAAACTACAACATACTACAACCATGTCCCAGCTCTTTGTCCATTCATCGGCATACCTTCTTTTGCAGGAAGGCGAGCTCTGGCCTCGGATTGGAAGTCTTGCCTGGACACCCCGCGTGGGCGATATAAGACCGCGTCATACGACGTGCCGCTTTCAGTCATGATTCTAGCAGTTGCACCAGGCATCACCAGGTGCAAATGTAATGGATACACATCTATATCTATTATATATGAAAATATGTACATTTCCTCACCCAACCACTCGAAAGAAGGAAACTGGACCTCCGATTCGGACAGCACCTGCTCTCTTGGCACCCAACCCGGAAGTGGAGCTTCAAGTGGCGGAGGCCAACTAACCCCAGACCCAGGCCCATGGCCACCTGACGTCCGGGAAAGCAAAGCGCACATTCTTGAGGCCGCGCAGGGACACGGACAGGAAAACGCACAAAAAAGAGCGAACAGAATGGTGGAGCAGACACGTGAAGGAAACAAAACACAAAGAAAAGAACAGGTCAGAAGAAAAGGCTTGCAACATAGAAGAAAACATACAGACACACGCGGAAAGTTGCGTCCGGAAACGACTTGCGGTTTACCACGCGGTTGCCTAGTACTAGGCGAAAAGATTTCCTCAATAAAACATGTAAGGGGGCTGAGCATCCTGGAGGCCCAGACAAAAAGAGGGAGGACCAAAGTCTCAAAGTGTAGGTCAGGAAGCATTGAAGCCAGCAAAGTGCCACACCGAAAGCCAGGCGAGCGACAAGGACGGCGAAATGTGCAGAGTACGCCGACCTACCTCCACCTAAGCAGCCTGAAGATTAGATTGGATGTAATTACAAACGCGAAATCAGTCACAATTGCAGCATCTTCGTCGGGCAATCGACTGCAATGTGCGCCCCTGCAAGTAAACGAAAACCTAAAAACAAACAGGCTCCCTGTGACTCCAAGGGCTTCACACACACAGCAGGGAACACAGGAGAGAACAGGCAAGCAAGAGAGCACAGAGACAGAAGAGGAAAGACACACGAGCGAGCGAGCCAGCCAGCCAGCCAGCAAGCAAACCCAACCCAACCCAACCCAACCCAACCAAACCAAACCAAAACCCAAACCAAACCAACCAGCCAGCCAACCAACCAACAAACAAACAAACAAAACAAGAAAACAAAACAAAACAAACAAACAAAACAAACAGACTGACAGACTGACAGACAAGAAAACAAAGGGGAAGCTAGGAAGACAAGCAAACAGAAAAGAAGCACTTAAAGAAAAAAACATACAGAGGATGGCAGTGGGCAGAAGGAGAATACATCCAGGAAGGGAAGAAGTCCCGGGGCAGAAAAGAGGCGTGAGGGATCAAGATTACGCTTTCATAGACCCCAGATAGAAAAAGGATATTTGTGGGCAGCATGGCCCCCGCACCGCCATAAACATGGTGACACGGGTTTTCGCAACCGTGCGTTTGTGATCGCAAGTCGCACCTCGCCTGCGTTTTAAGCACTGTTTCAAAAGTGCAAATTATGCGAGGGCGAGGGACGACGAAAAGTTATATCCACTCATTTTCTCCTTCGAATTACGCCGATAGATCCATTGGAAGATTCTCTCCCAGATCTTCCCGTTCAGGGTTTCACCCTGACGTGTCTTCATCTGCGTCGGCAAAAAACTTCAAGTGGCGCCAACATCTGTCAATCTGCTGTGTGCCAGCGAGGCGACAACGCTGTGCAACCCTCACAGGCTTGCTCCATTCGCTTTTGGAATGGACAACGGACCTCACCTGAACCCCAGTCGGCGTGATGCTCGTGTGCTGTGGATAAAACTTGGCCCACTTGGCCTGTAGATCATTGTAGATTTATATCTAGCCTTAGCCTTGTCCATATAAACTCTTCATCTGTTTCTCGGGCACTGGCTCTCCTGCTCGGGCACTTTGCTCCGCTGCGGAAAAGACACGAAAAAAAAAAGAAAAAAAGCAAACTTGTAAGCTTCCAACATGAATTACGCTCGCCACGTGTGGTATGCAATCGTACGTGTGTTCGACCGAGGACCGTGTTGCGAAACCGAAGATTACATATCGTGAAATCGATGACAATGTTATGAAAACGATGACAATGTTATGCACGGGACGATAATGTTGTGAAACCGATGACAATGCTATGAAACCGAAACCGAAGACTACTTATCGTGAAATCGATGACAATGTTCTCAGCATGACATCCACATCCTCATTCCATCACAACCCCCCACCCCCACCCCACCCCATTTTCGATCACACGACTAATCGGTGACAATGTTATGAAACCGGTGACAATGTTGTCAAACCGTTGACAATGTTCTGAAAACGATGACAATGTTGTGAAACCGAAGATTACATATCGTGAAACCGATGACAATGTTCTCAGCATGACATCCACATCCTTATTTTAATCACACGACTAAGCGATGACAATGTTATGAAGCCGATGACAATGTTGTCACACCGACGACAATGTTGTGAGAACGGTGACAATGTTGTGAAACCGATTATTACATATCATGAAATCGATGAATGGAAGCAGAAATGGCAGAAATCGTGCATATACGTGTACAAGAAACACCGAAAATGTGACAAAATGTGAACGTGTGACAAAATGTGAACGCCTCCACGGTTGTGAAAATCCGCGTCACCATAAACATGGTGGCCTGCAGCGGCCTGCATTGACACCACACAGGCTCCGAAGCTCAAACTGCCATAGACATCTGGCAGCAGCGGCACCAGGGCACAGGCTCAAAGCACAGACGGCCAATGGTCACGCACATCTGGCACCCTGCAGCCGCACCAGCAAACAAACTCCCAAGCGCGCACAGCCATCGACATCTCGCAGCAGGACCCTGCAGCGGCACCACCACCCAAGCTCAAAAGCGCACATGGCCACGCAGCAGCACCATGCAGCGGCACCAGCGCCCAAGCTCCAAAGCGCACACGGCCATCAACATCTCACAGCAGCACCAGCACCCAAGCTCCAAAGGACGCAGCCACACACAACTGGCAGCGCCACCCTGCAGCGGCCAGGCACAGCTCTTTTGCAGAGGTCGCCGCCAAATTCGCAAATATTATGAGGATTGAAAATCTGGCGCTTTCTGATTCATGAACCATGAGGCGGACCGGGCACAGGACGGACCAGACACCAATGGACTACAAACCTGCTCAGGCTTATTTTCGTTGATCCCGCTGTTACTTGTTGTTGATCCAGTTCTTGTTGGTCTTTGACGCTGTTCTTCTGCTATTATCCGCCGACCCCGGCCTAGCTGATGCCCGTTGAAACCTCCAGGGTCCCAGGGTCAGGGTGGGCTACTCTTTCTATGGGGCTCCAAAGGCATCGTTACACACTGTCAGCGGTCCGTTGGCAGGTAGGGGCACTGACGTTAGGTCCAACAGGCCGTAGAGACCTCAGCCGCACGCTCTTTTCGCAGCTATATACCTGAGGCTTGTCCTGGACTACTCTTTCTATGGGGTTTCAAAGGCAACATTAGACACTGTCAGCGGTCGCTCCCTGCCCCGTTGAAACCTCCAGGGCCAGGGTGTTTTTTCGGTGTGGCGGCGCCGAGGTTTTGGCGTGGTCCATGGAGCCATTCCAGCTGAGGACCTTCTTCATGCGCTGCACCAAAAAAACTACTGTGCGATCACCTTGAAGAAAAACATCCAAACATAACCCTAAAACGGATGGACACATTGTCGCATGGGCCAGTCTTTGAACACAGGAAATCCTGGCGCTCAGAAAGACTTTCTATGGTGTCAGCATGTTCCCATGGGTTCAGCCTGGCGCGCTTTAGGAAGGAGAAATGGGCAAGTGCCCCCGAGCTTTCATCCATTTACAAAGCTTCAGTGATGAAAACTCATGTTTTGGGTTCCTTGATATGAACGAGCCCTGGCTTTCAGAGGAAGAGTGCACAAAGGTGGTCACTTACGGGTGGACAGCCATTTTTCTACCACGCCCTTGCTTCGAATGACTGCAAGAGACTTGATCGCGAACGCAGGTCGTTTAAGATCACCCCTAAAATCCATGCGTTCCTCAAGATGCAAATATACATCGAGAACACAAAACGCAAGGTACATTGGCAAAAATGATTGGTAGAATTTGTCTATCAGTTTAGCGTTCAGTAAATAGGTGATGACCTTCCTTTTTCCACACCGCTAGCTGGAAACAACCAGGTATGAACATTGTTGCGGAGACGAAGGCTTCATGAAAGAAATTGGGAGAACCGCCAGTCGAACACAACACTGGAACGTTACGCAGCGCTCTTGGAACTTCGGATCTTCAGTGATCCCAACATGGCCAATCGCGCCGACTAGCTGTCCTCGTCCAAAAGGGCCTGGTTCCGCCATGCGGGTGGGAGAGCGCCCTGTATATCAAGAGAGTTGGGCCAAGCATGTGTTCTGAAGCTCCACGTGCGCAACCGCTATTTATTTGTCCCTCCTAACTTAACATGCCCTTGCGTGTCCAATCCGGGCTTTTGTGCCCCAAGAATTTCTAGACAGGTATTTTATCAAGTTACACTACTCCAGTTGTTTGCTTCTAGTGGCGCGGCGGCCGGCGAGTCATCCACATCCCATACACGCAGGCAACCTGTGGGAGAGGCCAAAGGTTCTCAACCACAAACAATCCAAAAAAAAATTATATATATTAACACATGTAGAAACATAGGTTTCTCAAGCTCCCACTTTGATAGACAAAGTTGCCAGCGTGGATTTGCGCTTAGCAAAAAAAGAGTGGTCACGACGCACTTTCATTGTAAAACAACGCGCTGGGGTTGCAAGTTTGGCGTGGTTGCTTTCCTTTCGCGTCCTTTTGCTTTCCTCTTCGTCTCTGTCTTCCTTTTAATTTTCCTTCTGATTCCTTTTCATTCCTTTTGCGCTCCTTTTCCTGGCCCTTTGCTTCCTGCTGATTTCCTTTGGCTTCCTTTTGTTCCCTTTTGATGTCCTTTTGCTTCCTTTTGGTTCCTTTTGATTTCTTCTTCATTCCTTTTCACTTCCTTTTCATCCCTCTTGATCTCTTGTTGGTTCCTTTTGATGTGCTTTGGGTTCCTTTTCCTGGCCTATTCGTTCCTTTTGGTGTTCCTTTTGCTGCCTGCGTATTCCTTTGCCGGTGTCTTTGTCAAATAGGGGGTCGGCAGCGCACGGGCGTTAGCCTGTTCTATCCGGCGACGCCGTGCCGTTGCCCCGTATCAAGCCCAGCTTGCTACGGAGACGCGCCCCATGCCGCCGACCTCTTTTCTAGCATCACCCGGGCTCGTGTGGATTCGTCAAAAAACGCCAAAAACTGCGCGGAAAAAGATCAAAAATGGTAACTGTAAAGCTTATAGCTTCAAAACCTCTAGAAAATAAAGAGTTGAAAATGGAGACAACTGTTGAGGACAAATTTTGGTCGAGCATCGTTAGCATCGCAGAGTCTCAACAGGAAAGATGCAAATATGCAAATCCTTTGGTGTATGACTAGGTGCAAAGCACTGTAAATGACAGTGTTTTTGCAAATGTATGTAGTTTATGAACAATGCTGCTTGTACTCTGGTGATGCCAATGGTGCGCGACACAACTGCTACCTCAAAACTTCCTCTCCTCTTAGCATATATACTTTCTTCTCTAGAGATATATAAAGCCTTTACAGTAGCCATTGTTTATCATTTGTCTTGTGTTTTTTGAACTTTTGCTCACGTAAACACATACGCCCTGGTGATGTTAAAAGTGTCGGTTTGCGGCCGACATTTCTAGCACCACCTGGCTTATATGGCTTGCGCCCCCAAGGGCGTCGCTGGTTGGCGAAGCCTGTCAGTTTTTTGATCTAGATCTAGATGCCAAAGAGAAAGCAATGCAAAGCTGGAACGTGCAAAGACAGAATTGTTGCAGCATACACCACATGCAAAGAGTCAAACGCAAGGAGAAAAAACACAAACACAAAGCAAAGGGCTCAAAAGCACACATCTGTGGGGCGTCCCATCTATGTAAGCCAAGCGGCTTTTGACAAACAAACAAACAAACAAACAAACAAATTACACCACCGTAGGCCCCAAACAGTTTGTGCTTTTCAAATCGAAACTAGAGCTTGCGACGTCCAGAGCTGGGAGACAAAGGATTGCGGCCAGAGCGGGCGGACACATCTTAAGAAAGAATTGAGAAGCCCCAACAGCAAACCTTTTGGGGAATTATTCTTCAAGTGCGAACATGATGCTGGTCATGCTGCTCAATCAGCGGGGAGCTGACCACGTGAGGACAACAAATAAAAGCATGAGGAGCGAAGGATGTGACATGAAATTGATTTTTGGTGCCTGACGTATGCCCTCCGTCCCAACTGAACAAAAAGATCGCTGCCACGCCACCGAAATCCAATCCGGTCATTCATCCAACGCTTGCCCGAAAAGGAAAACAAAGCTGAGAGAGTTACACAGTGTGGCAGGAATGCAATCCCGGAGACAGTCACGCACCCCTTTCAAAGGAGCAAGAACCTTTCACAGGTGAACCTGTTCCAGCGGACAGGGCAGAAAACACCAGTGCAGCAAAAAGAAAGAAATCACATATGGGAGACAAATGAATAGCATGGCCAGCGGAAAAGGGCGGCAGCACCAGTGACAGACCCGGGAAACAAATGAATAGAAATGCTGCATGGCCAGCGGAAAAGGGCGGACACCAGCAGTGACAAACCTGGGAAACAAATGAATAGAAATGTTGCATCGCCAGCGGAAAAGGGCGGACACCGCAAGTGATAGACCTGGGAGACAAATGATGAATAGAAATGTTGCATCGCCAGCGGAAAAGGGCGGACCAGCAGTGACAGACCTGGGAGACAAATGAATAGAAATGCTACACGACCAGCGGCCAGTGGAAATGGGCGGACACCAGCAGTGACACAAAGGGCGGACACATCTTAAGAAAGAATTGAGAACCCCTAAAAGTAAACTGTTTGGGGAAAAAGTGGGAAACAAATGCAAGGAAGTGGGAGACAAGCCGGCCGGAAACCCGACCACAAGCACCCAGCCTGGGGGACAAATGAAAAGAACTGGGAGACAAATGAAAAGAACTGGGAGACAATTAAAAGGAAATGGGAGACAAATCAAGGAAGTGGGAGACAAGCCAGCCGGGACAAATGACAAGAAGTGGGAGACAAATAAAAGGAAATGGGAGACAAATGCAAGGAAGTGGGAGGCAAGCCAGCCGGGAACCGGACCACAAGCACCCAGCCTGGGAGACAAAAAAGAAGTGGGAGACAAATAAAAGGAAGTGGGAGACAAGCCGGCCGGGAACCCGACCACAAGCACCGAGCCTGGGAGACAAATGAAAGGAAGTGGGAGACAAGCCGGCCGGGAACCCCAGCACCAAGGCGACCATTCTTTAAAGCATTGAGAACCCCTAACAGTAAACTGGTGGGGGAACAAACAAACAAACAAACAAGCAAACAAACAAACAAACCAAAACAAAACAAAACAACACAAAAACAAAACAAAACAAACAAATTATACCGGCATAGACCCCAGATAGCACTTCAAGAAAAGTTGGACACCATGGCAAGAGCGGGAGACAAGCTTGGGAGACATCCCACTCAAAGCCGGGAAAAAGATGGAAAAGGTAAACAAGACCTAAATCATCTTATAACAGCGTCCGCGTCAAAGGCAGGCAAGAAAATGACAAGGCGGCAGCGGCAGCCAAGAGCGAAATCAGGAACAGAGACAAGCTTGGGAAACACGGCGGCAGCGGCAGCCAAGAGCGAAATCATGAAGGGAGACAAGCTTGGGAGACAAGCCGGCAGCGGCAGCCAAGAGCGAAGTTACGAAGGGAGACAAGCTTGAGAAACAAGACGGCAGCGACAGCCAAGAGCGAAATCACGAAGGGAGACAAGCTTGAGAGACAAGGCGGCAGCGGCAGCCAAAAGCGAAATCATGAAGGGAGACAAGCTTGGGAGACAAGGCGGCAGCGGCAGCCAAGAGCGAAATCAGGAAGGGAGACTAGCTTGGGAGACAAGCTGGCAGCGGCAGCCAAAAGCGAAATCATGAAGGGAGACAAGCTTGGCAGACAAGCCGGCAGCGGCAGCCAAGAATGAAATCATGAAGGGAGACAAGCTTGGGAGACAAGGCGGCAGCGGCAGCCAAGAGCGAAGTTATGAAGGGAGACAAGCTTGGGAGACCAGGCGGCAGCGGCAGCCAAAAGCGAAGTCATGAAGGGAGACTAGCTTGAGAAACAAGACGGCAGCGGCAGCCAAGAGCGAAATCATGAAGGGAGACAAGCTTGGGAGACAAGCCGGCAGCGGCAGCCAAAAGCGAAGTCATGAAGGGAGACAAGCCGGAGAAACAAAACGGCAGCGGCAGCCAAGAGCGAAGTCATGAAGGGAGACAAGCTTGGGAGACAAGCCGGCAGCGGCAGCTCAAAGCGAAATCATGAAGGGAGAGAAGCTTGGGAAACAAGGCGGCAGCGGCAGCCAATTTCCGCAATCCGGAACCCATCCATTGAGAAGTAAGAACCCCTATAGCTTCCAGCTATCTGGGGAACAAACAAACAAACAAACAGACAGGGTTCAGAAGCATCTGCTCTGCAACCAGCAGGGCAGAATGCAGATCAAGGTTTGACGGTGAAGGATGACATTCTTATACATGCCAATTCTTCCTCTCAAAATTATGTTCTGCAGCAATTTCTGAAGCCAAAAGAATCGGCACTCCATCATTGTTGGAGGACTCGGTTGACGATGTTATCGTCCCAGTTGCCTGAGGTCGGAGGGAGGCAGAGCGCCCAGGCCGCTCTGCCTGCCACATCGTGGAAAGACACGCGCCGAAAGACAGTGTGAGCATCACCAACGTTTCGATTCATTCGACCACATCCATCCAGGTGTTTTCCCTTGATTCCCCTGATTTCCATGCCTCTGGATGGCGCACGCTGACGCCTGCAACCGCAGGCCTTGCTTGGCTGGGGATGGCCCGGCCAAGGGGGACAAAGGTGGGCACCAGGGCCGACATGAGCTCCCAAGGTGGGCCAGCCACAAAGAGAGTCTGAGCCAAACGCTACCAGAGCCAGAGCTGTGTTGGAGCTGGGATCTCTCAGATCCGCATTCACGCTCCGGTCACTGCAGTGATGATTCTCACCGGAGGTTTGTTGGACTCATGAGGAGCATTCTTAGCAGGGCACACGGCTGAGTCCGACAAGCAGCACTCAAATTAGCCTACAACAAACAGGTTGCAGTCTTTTCGTCACTGTGCCCGATGGCCAAGTTGGGCTGCAAGTGTCTTCACCCGTTGCTCCTGTGCGGGGCTCATGTTCAGGGTAAGGCCACGCATGGTGGTTCATGTGGGACCTCTGCACCGACTTGGATAGAAGATTAGTAGGATCGATATTGCTGCCTCTTCAAAACATCTAGCCACATAATCCTGTTCCAGCCTCGGGTTACTCACCTAATGGTGCACTGCTTCAAGGTCTACAGCACATACTCAGCAAGCAACTGTTCCTCGCTGCGTTATTCTTCAGATCTGGAATCAGCAACAGGCAGATCTTTCCTGCCGGCCACTTGAAGATGCATTGCCAGTCTGGAATGCAGATGGGATCAAAGAATCCATGGTCTGTTGCCAGGGTTTGGATGGAGGATCGATGTACTGAATCTCCATTGCCTCTTGCATGGTGGCACAGCAAGAGCACCAAGTCCAGGTACAAGCATCCTCTGTGCAGGTGCGACAGGTGCCATGAGGGATCCCATAGTTCTTGCGGATCTGCTGCCGGTGCACGGTGGCAATGACAACAAAGATCAAGGCACTCACATAGAAAGAGACGCCGACCAAGGCATTCAACCCAGTGGCTACGGCGACACCTGGCCAAAAGGAGATGAAGGCGGTCTTGCTGGAACTAGCGGTGTCGGCCCAGCGGATGGGTCCACAGCAGCAGGAGCAGCAAGGAATTCGGCCATCTCGCATGATCTCTCTCGAGGCTGCTTCTGCGTCGCAGTTGCAGCATTCGAACAGACTAAATGTAAAGTGGTCTCGCGTAACAACAGGTTGCTTGCTGAGCTTGGGGTATTCATAGGTGAAGTAGCTCACATAAATGAGAGCAACCAACATCCTTGGCTTCACAAACAGTCAGGCGGTCCAAACTACTGACCTTGGAGCAAGTAACCAAATCGCCCTTCCAAATGCACTTTCTTTGTGCAAAGCAAGCGTCATGAGGACGAAATAGGTTGCCGCCCCGATGAGCTGATCTCTCATGATATCTCTACCTCATGTCAGTCTCTGTGCTGTGGAAATCGCCAACATCATGGACTGCTCCAGTCTTTACAATGGACGGTTCTAGTCTTTACGAGGAGAGCCCCCGATTCACGTTGATGACTGTCCTTTTCAGCAAAGACCTGAAAAAGACCGATGAAAACAGGTGCAATCAACCGAGAAAACGACAGAAAAAGACAGAAAAGAACGGTCGAAAGAAAGATGACTTTTGGCAAACAAAGCAGCAAAGCAAAAATGACAACAGCAGAAACAACAAACAGCCCCAACAAACAGAAAAACAAGAAGACGTGGAAACCCAGTGACCCCACGTCACGAACACTCTCCACCCTCAAATGAAATACGTCTTGTCGGGTGCTTCGACTTTTTGGACAGCGAGTGGCTGAACTCCATCGCACTGTTGGCAGCAATCTGTAAAAGTGCCTCCCCACTCTTGGCCACGCCGCCAAGTGCAGCCAACGTCCGTGCCCGGAGCAATGCCTGCGATTGCTCCTCGCAGGTGCGGGAAGAAAGAAGCATGAGGAAGCGTCAAACACGCAGCCAGGGGCATGGATGACAGAAATGGAAACAAAACCATGCCATCCTTATACCTAGCATACCCCTTGAGGCTTTACTTCAATACGTCCATTGGCACACATTGGTCTTCATGCATCTCCCGGGCACCATGTTCTGCAAGCCGCTCAGCCGTGTCTAAGGTACCAAGCAAATCTCCGACTTGTAACTTGAACATTTGACCGCCAAATGTCTGCCTTGAGCTGAGAAAAATCGACACCACAAAGCTCCAATGTGCATCCCTCCTGCAACAATGCCTCTGCTTTGATCTTGCCAGCTTCTGCCATCAGCAATTCCTGGTTTCCCAGGGTGTCTTTCTCACTCGATATTCCATCCCGCTGATGGCTCTCTCTCTCTCTCCCTATCTCTCTCTCTATATATATCTCTCTCTCTCTCTATGGCTGTGTATAATATAGGTGTTTTGGACTAAATCGCCCACCTGAGCGTATGAGGTTGCAAGGCCGCGTAAAGCACAAAACTCAAGCTGATAGTGACTGATAGTGTCAGTGTCAAATCAGTACTTGACAACTCTTACCACACCAACTCTCCCAAACAGGAGGCCGCAATAAACGACAACCTCCAGCGCCACTCCAAGGCGCCCAACCCACCCAAACCGACCTCGCCACCCAACGGACCGGCGCGTCGGAACGGGCGATCGATCCGAACGACTGCGGTGCCGGTGCCTTGGATTGACGTTCGACCAGTTCCTCCAGTCGCCGCTCCTTGGCTTCCTCAGTGACGGCCAGGACCGACCGGCCAGGACCGACAGGACCCCACGGAAGCTGTAAGAGGACTGTGGCGAAAGTCGGTTTGGGACAGGTCGGTTTGGGTCGGTTTCAGGGAAGTTTTGCCAGGAATGTCATGCAAAGGTGGCCTCAAAGGCGACCCTTTTTGGGGAGAGTGATTTGATTAAGGTGATGCCCATCTTGCAACATGATTGTTCTGAAGAGGGGTTCAGGGCATCAAGGAAGGAGATGGAACCCATGAATGTGGCCGTGTTGTAAGCGACTCTGATACTCTCCCGCATGTGTGGCATTTGTTCATGTAGCTTACATTGGGCCGCTGCTGACACAACGAAGGCAGGCCGGTAGCTGGCGGCTCAAAGCCAAGAATCGACCTCCTGCACTTCGGCCTGCAATGCCTGGTGCCGCACTGTCTCGTTGCTCTGTTGTGAGGCCAAGGCTTCTAAGGCCTGCTGCTGAGACTGTAGCGCCTTCTGTTCCTTCCGTGCCTTGGGCAATCTCGGGCAAACAACACGGAGCGAAAACAACGGTCGTTCAGGTCCATCAGTTTCAGGGCTAGCCATCTCAGGCCCACCTGAAGGCGTTCAAGCAGCGCAGCCAAGTTGCAAAGGCTTCGACCTGCCCTTGTAGCAACACACTACCAGCCCTGTAGATCACAGGAGGCCCTTCAATGGTAAACCCAGCCTCAGGTCCAGTTGCGATCAAAAGCGCAAGTTTATTCCTGTCATTTCTCGCGGGGCATGCTAGCTAATTTCAGCAAATGAAGCTAGTCAAAGCTAGTTTGAGTTGAGCATCAAAAAGGCCAGTCAAGCAGCTGAAGTCTGGACTCTCTGGACCTCATCTGCTCGCTTAAGCGCATGGGCACCAGCCCAAAGTACCAAGAGTGGCAGCAATGGCGGCAGCAACTGCATTGGGAGTTGTGGCAATTTCTTGCCTTTGAGCCAAGCAGGCTGCGCGGGAGGACGCGCCAAGGCTTGCCGAATGAGGCCTCTGACGTGGTCCATGCTTCGCATGGCAAAAATGGTCCAGCTTCGGCGAAGGTGGAAATTGCATTGAGCATCCACCAAATGTACACCACATGACCCTAGGCCCTAGGTGATTGCACCTCGAGTAACAGCGGTCGAACCTCAGCCATGCAGAGTCATTAAAAAGAAGCCATGAGTGGTACAAGTCGCTCACATCTGCCGAACCTTTGGAAGCTCCTATCCACAAACAGGACACCTTCCCAAAAACGTAGGTACACCAGCGTAGAGTTCAAGTAGCAGCTGGCATCTTGGATCAGGCCTGAGCTCCTGTGTGAGGAAAGCGAAGGGTTGCTCCAAGAATCACCGGCTCCAAGAGTCACGGCGTGGAACGTTCACGGCGTTTCCAGGTGCGGTGAGCGTTGAGGTGACTTTTCCAGACGGAAAGTTTCAATTGAAGCCTGGCTAAGCCTGTCACAGATCGAAGATCCCGTTCCAGAGTTCCAATACTTCAGGGTTCCAGGCGAAGAGAAACCAGAACACCAGGGCCGATTTTCTTGGAACTTAGAGGTAAGTGAGACCTTTGGGGAGTGGCTGTGCTCGAAGGTTTTTGGCCCTGGGCCTGAGGGTGTGAGCTGGGGGGTGGCCCACAGGATGGTGAGCATTAGGTTCACCTTAGCTTGCGCGGCTGCAGCTCATGGTTGGTGGTTCACGCCAAACGCCACGGAGGTGGCAGGGGAAGAACCTCAGGCGGCCTTCCCCGTCTGGGGCGAGTGATGGGAGAAGGTGGAGCCTGGGCAGCTACAGGTGTGGAGGGAGTGGGATCTACCTCTTTCGACACCGGCCTGTGGCTCGTGATCGACATGGTGGTCGGACGCCGCCGAGCGGTGCAGATCGGGCTAGTGCTCGGTCTATGCTTGGTGGCCCACTACATCTGGGCCGTTTGCTACCCGGTGGTGTCCGTGGTCGTGGCCCTGGTGATGGCGCTGATTTGGCTATGCCGCAAGCTGTTGAGATGGCTGGAAACCTCGGCTTTTTGGTTGCAGCGGGTCACCGGGGGTTCGCCTGAAGCTTCAGAAGCAGAGTTCCATGGACCTGGGACGGGGAGGAGGCCGGAGACTTCGCAGCTCAGGGCATTCAAGCGGACAGGTGAGGCTTTCAGTTGAACCAAGCCCGACAAGGGGCAAAGAGCGCCACGAAGCACCTCTGGGCTTGGATCACTGGCCCAAGGGTCACCGAGGCCACTATGGGCGTGATGCAACGCATCAAAGAGTTGGGCTCGGAGTCTGAACAAGAAGAAGAGGTACTGAGGTGCGCAGCTAGTCAGCTAGTCGGGTCACCTGGCTGGGCAGTGAGGGCGGACCGGCCTACCTGGCACCTCGACCCTGTGAGGCAAAAGCTTTGCAATTTGAACAGATTTTGACTGAGGACATGCCTGTAGGTTGTACAAAGGTAGCTTTGTGTTCCAGCCACTCCACCAAATACATGGTTGAACGGTATAAGGACAAGTGTAGTGTTACTTCATGTAAACGGGTGGGTTCTAAGTTCCAACACGGTGTCTTGTGGTGTGCCGAGCATGAGCCCTGGACGGCCCTTCGGACTTCCACCCCGCCATCAAGAAGGTCAAGGTCGAGATCCCGGGTGAGGGCCCATGTCGTGGACGATGAGGAGCCCGAGGACACGAGCCCGACCAGGAGGTGGAGGAGGACGATGAGCAACCTCGAGACCCTCTTCGTCGAGTCCAGGAGATCGGGGAGGGGCGGACTCCGAAGTATCGACGCACTTCAAGATCTCCAGGGCATACTCCAAAGAGCTCCACTATCAGCAGGATGGCCTTCGAGAGCACCAAGTCCGCGCTCGGTTGGGAGAAGAACGGATGATGCAGCGGGACGAACTTCTGAAGCACTTGATTGCCGAGGGGGAGATGGAGCAAGCCCAAGGCCAGAAAGGGCTTACCCGCTTCCTGACTACATGGCGCTCAGAGCTCAGGAAGATCGAGCAAACCGGGCAAGAGTCAGAAGCCAGTGGATGGAGCGTGGTGGATGGGGGAGTTCGTCCTTCCCCAGTGAGTTTCCCCCAAAAACGGGACATGTTTTGCCCAAGAACGAAGCATGTTTTTCCCAAAAATGGAGCATGTTTTTCCCAAAAGTGTTTCCCCAAAACGTATATTTTTCCTGAAAACGGAGCTTCCCAAAGTCGGTGGCTGGTTTCCCCAAAGTCAGTGCCAGATTTCCCCAAAGTCGGTGACAGATTTCGCCAAAGTCGGTGACGGATTTCCCCAAAGTCGGACTTCCCCAAAATCGGTGACGGATTTCCCCAAAATCGGTGACAGATTTCCTCAAAATCCCTGACGGGTTTCTGCAGTTTCCCCAAAATCGGTGACGGATGTCCCCAAAACTCCGTGGCTGATGTTCCTCAAAAACCGAACCAATTTATTGCCCAAAACCGGAGCCAGTTTTTGTTTGCTGGAAAGGAGTCAGTCTTTCCCTAATATGTATTTTCTGCTGTTGTTTCAATTTGGGATAAGCACACATAGAGGCGCGCTCCACATCCGAATGAAACAACAGAATTTGAAAGAGAACAGCAAAACTGGACTAAGATGATGTTCACAGGCTTGAACACATTTGCTTTCTGGTTTCGTTTTCAAGGATGTCATTTCCAAATGGATTTAGTTTCCAAGCCTTTGGATGCAATCTCCTAAGCCGGTGGATTTCATTTCCAGACTGCATGGGTTTCATGATATCATTTCCAAACCGTATGGATTTTATAACCGCACAAGTTGGATTTGTGTTTCACGCGTTTTGTATTTCTGCCTGTGTCGTCCTTTCCAAGCCACTGCAAGTGTTAGAATGTCTCCGCTGACAACTGCAAACTTTGGACATTACTATGTTCACTGTTTTTCGGGCAAATTTGCTTCTCGCTAAACTTCATTCTAGTCACGGAACCTAGTCCTCAAACCATGAGTGGTATGAACGCAGTGAGTAACATCAACCTTAGTTCCCGATACGTGCGCAGAGATGTGTAAAGACGCTCAGAGATTTTGCTTGTTCAACCTTTCACATGATTTGTTGCAATTTGATGAACCTTTTCAAGTTGACTACACTTCATGAGATGTCCGGCTCACCCAAATGGCGTGGTGCACTTGCGAGTGTGGTTGGATGCTTTTTGGCAACAGGGACAACAAGAAATCCACTGCCAGTTCAGTGAAGCTATGTGGTCTACCTCCTCGTGTTGACGCGGGCGAAACAAACAGTTTTTGGGTAGCGGTGCAAAAAGCCGCCAGTAGGAACGAGACTGATGCCAAGACCTATTTGGAGAGCATTGTTGCGCTTGCAGACAGTCACATGAATTCCTGAAAAGTTGTTGACAGAGATGCTGCGATACAGGCTTTGGTGCTGTCAATGCAAAAACCAGGATTGGTGTTGGTGTTGGGGGGCAAAAATTTGGAGAAAACATTTCTCAAAGGTGAGGCAATCAAGCGATGCAGCGAGAGCGAAAGGAACATCGACATCATCTCACCGGATATGCGGGATGCTGATATGCTTGGCAAACCTTTAATCACAGCACTCGACCTGCAACGGCCAAAAATCTCTGCAGTTGAGAACCCGGGCAACGGAACTCTTGCATGCAGTGATCGCGCATATTGTCACCATCTTTGCAGGCGAGAGACTTGCAGTTGCCGGAGACTTGCAGTTGCCGGAGTGTGCTGGATGTTGTAGTCCAAGGAAAAGCACATATTTCAATGTTCATTGACAAGACCATCAGGAGTGGTAAGACCCACAGTCTCATTGTGGATGAGGCGAATTTGGCATTGCCCGGACTAGGTGAAGATGCGAACACGGCGGCCAAGTCAGCTCTACAAGCCGTCACAAAATGGACGAAGCAGACAAAGCAAGCAAGTGTCCTGCTGATATCTTCAAAGAGTTTGGGTATCTCTTCCGCCTGCAAGCTGCAGGGTTAGACCTCAGGCATATAGGCAAAGTCATTATCATTGGAGAAGTACCAAAGGTTAACATGCTAAAAATGTTGAAAGATGATTGGGGCATGGATAAAGACTTGGCAGAGATGTTCTACAATTACTTCGGCGGCGACATTTACACCACCAAGCAGGCTTTGGAGAGCCTCATGCGGAAGAGGGAAAACTTTGACCCCTTTGCAGTTATGCAGTGCCCCGGGCTGCCTTCGTGTGTGAAAAATGCAGTGGCGAGGGCTCACTTGGAGTACATCGCCAAGCAAGGCTTCTCTTTGGTGGAGGATGTGAAGACAGACAAAGGTGCAAGAATGATTGCGGAGGAGAACCTGGGCGGGGTCATCAACAAGGATGCCATCACCTTTGGATTGCCCGCTTCATTGACACGGTTGAGGAATGGGCTTGTCATCCCCTCGTCTTATCACATGAAGCTGCTGATTGCCCGTAAGCTCCAACAAATTCCTTTGCCAACATCAGGACGGTGTTTCAGAAACAGGTTCTCTTTCGTGTTTGGTCTGTTTTGCATACGCTGTTCCAAAGAGGAGGTGGATGGAGGTTGTTGATATATATATATATATGTGTGTGTGTGTATGTATATGGACAATCACGAAGTTGATACAGTAGATAAAGGTAATACAAGCAATGGACTGCACCACCGGCTGTTTGGGTGAGACAAATCCGCAAGGACTGCAGAGAAGTGCATTCAATGACCGTGTAAACACATTTTGTTTCAGCAAAGTCGTTGCTCTGACCAAAGCGGTGCACTGACGACCCCCGGACAGTTCGGTTGAAGATTATTGTCGCCGTTCGTTCAGGTTCATGCTCTTTTCCCGCAAAATAACGCGTGATGAAGGGTAAGTCCACGGTGCAAGAGTCTACACTGTTATGCTACGAACTTGGCAGGGTTCAGGACTTTTAGGGAGAAGATTGCAGGGTCGTTCATTCCTCAGGATGTATGAAATACTTGTTCCTTTGCTGTGCCCTTTGGTAAGTAAATGCGAGTAGCACACGGTTGGAAAGGGTTGAGTTTGAATGTCTTGGCTGTTGACCTTGCAGGACGACAATGGCGACTTCGAGTTGGTCGGCAATGCTTTCCAGATTGACCCTGCGCCTTCAAACATTGTGCACTTGACATGTTTTCATCCCAACCATATCATTGCCATTCCGCTATTTTTTTCTTGGCATTTTCGTTTGCAAACCCTCGGTTGACAGGATTATTTGAAGAAGGTGCAGACCTCAAATGGAGTTTCTTTCATTTTGTTTTGGAACAGCTTTGAGATGGGCAATGACAAAGATTAAGCAGAGCGACCATCTTTGCAACACATGCTGTGAGTTCATCGTTTGCGTTCATGTCCAATAGTGTCTTAGTTGATGTTGAGTAGAAGACAAAGCAGACAGTGAAACAAAGCCAGAACATGTTTTCTTGAAAGCAAAAGTGTATGGGTGGTATTGTCGTTCAGCTCTCAGGCGATCAAGAAGGAAGAAGAACTATCCATTGCACCTTCCAAGATAGAAATATTTAGCCAACAGGAGGAGCCGTGGTGCCAGCAACTTGTTTTGCCAGTTGCAGTAGCTTCAATGACCTACCAGTTCGTGTTTAGTCAGCTCTTTTTTAGTTTGAATGCCTTCTCCACAGGACGGCAACTGGAGCAAAGAAGACGAAGAAGCTTCCATTAAACGCGGTGTCTCCAAGTCCTCCCCTTAGTACAAACATGTTAATACTCTGAATATAATATACTTGTTACAAACACCTGGTTGAAGTGCGGGGGTCAACCAATCATTCCAGGTTGGACTGCTATGGTTACCTCATTCCATAGAGGCTGGCTTGTTTGTGAGCAACGTGTGCGCAGTGTGGCAATGCCTTTCTTTCTAAATGCTGCTTCTTGAAACACGTTTGCTTTGTGAGGCTCTTTCTGACCCGACTGTGAGTATTGGACGGTTTGTTTCATTCCATGTATCAAATTGCGACTTTCTTTTGCTCCCTGCACGTGCATCTTCTCCATTGTAAGATGTGTAATATTTTTTGTTGTTGCAAACTTTGCACTTTGATATAAAGATGCAAAGGCGGCACATTAAACTGGGAAAAAATGAGTTGAAGAGGCAACTTGCCACAAACGATCGGTGAGCGGCTGGTACAGAAGCCACAGAGCTGTTCAGCGCGGAGTTTCACCCAACCGTGGCAATAAACACGGAAAATGGACTCATGGAAGTGGTGATTGGTTTGACGGATGGCTTTGTGCACGCAAGCGCCGTTGCCGTTGTGACTTTTGCCACTGTGAAATGACAAGAGGGAAAATCGTTTGAACATCGAAGGAAAACCTGGAGAAAATTTAAGGAATACAGTTCTTCTTTCTGGTGTTCTTATCCTTTTGGACTGTGCGTGCTTATCCCAAATTGAAGCAACAACAGAAAATGCATATTAGGGAAAGACTGACTCCGTTCCAGCAAACAAAAACTGGCTCCGGTTTTGGGCAATAAATTGGTTCGGTCTTTGAGGAACATCAGCCACGCATTTTTGGGGAAATCCGTCACCGATTTTGGGGAAACCCGTCAGGGATTTTGAGGAAATCTGTCACCGATTTTGGGGAAATCCGTCACCGATTTTGGGGAAATCCGACTTTGGCGAAATCTGTCACCGACTTTGGGGAAATCTGGCACTGACTTTGGGGAAATCAGCCACCGACTTTGGGAAGCTCCGTTTTCAGGAAGAATATACGTTTTTGGGAAAAACTTTTGGGAAACACATGCTCCGTTTTTGGGAAACACATGGATCGTTTTTGGGCAAAACATGCTCCGTTTTTGGAAGAACAGGCCCCGTTTTTGGGACAAAGTGGCTCCGTTGGGCTGTGAGTGGGCTGTCAAAGAGGATGGTCAACCCCGGCGTGGACAAGGAGGAGGAAATGGGCCGGGCAATGGCCAGCGAGGCCACAGGCACTCCAAAAAAGGGAGTGAGCTGCACACCAACCAGGTGCGCAACGCCGCCAGAAAAGGGCTGAAGCTGTTGCACAGCAAGGCACACAAAGGTACACATTTAGGGCAGAATAGAATAGAACACCAGTTCCAACGATTCCTCTTGTGTGGGCAAGGCGATGCCGTGATGGAAGACTCCCATTGTTGCGTCTTGAGGGCCCTGCCATATCAGGTTGCCCGACACTTTGGTACAGGCTGGCCAGACTCCTGCAATGAAAAGGAAAATCTGCAGCAGCATATAGTAGGGGGGTTCCAACACTTGCCCATCACAGAACTGTCCTGAGACTGTCAAGGTAGGCCATGTGATTGGCTCCTAGGTCCCCCGCATAGATTTTTGAGGCCTGTTCAAGCAAACGCCCTCGACAAACAGCAACTGTATGCACCTGGAAGAGGGACTCCAGGATCATCGTCTTCACCATATGGCTGATAAATTCAATTGTCAATATCCTATGATAGCATATTTATTGACTTTGATGCGTATTTGTGTTTACTCACATGTTGTAAACAGGAATGACGCTGTGGCCAAAGGCGACATCCTCTCCGACGGACTGGCACCTTCTTGTACAAGGCCTGATCTGGCCAACACACAATGCACCCTTCACAACATATCAATAAACCCAGCATTGCCTCCGCCTCAGCGACGAAATTGAGTTTCAACTTCACGCGCGCCAAGTTTTGCAAGCAGCCTGCGTACCTGTCGCCGGCATGCACTCTGCCATCTCAAAAAGTATTCAAACATATCGGACGCTGAACCAGGCCGAGCACTCGACATGTTCCTCACCAACAGCTGTGGCAAATGCAGTCCTCGACCTCCAAGTTGTCTAAGACTAAGACTGAAGCAGCCAAGCGAGATTATCTAAAATCTGAATCAGATCTACCAGTAACAAGAAGATACTGTAACAAGGTGCATCGCTACTAGCAGCAAGAAGCTACTAGTAGCTAAGTGCATCGCTACTAGTATAGACCTGAGGCTGTTGCTCTTCAAGTAGCTCCATGGCTCTGTTGTGACGGCCCACTTCAAAGTAGGTCTGGGCCAAATCGTTGCAAACCTCAGCTGTACACCTCGTTGCTGCAGCTGAGTGATCAACTCTCCAAGAATCCGGCTCGGGCATAATCTTTGCTGCCCTTGCCGGAAGCCTGCACAAAATGCCCTGTGTGCCCGAGATGACGATACCATCCGTGTTTCCAGAAGATCACCCATAAAAATCCTGAGAAGAAACATAAGGAGCAATGACTGGGAGCTAGCAGTTGAAGTGTAGTGGATCCCCTACACAATATATAGAATGGAAGAAATGGAAGAGCAATCATGAGGCTACAAAGGCCATTGCTATTAAGTTGAAGGCCATTGCTACTATATAGGTGGTTGCAATTGCTCTTGGGTTGGAGGCCATCGCTATATATATATATATAATAGGAGGCTACAAATGCACTTGGACAGAACTTCTGAACTGACAAAATGGCAGACGGCCTTCCCGATGGCCACCCTGGCCTCTGGCAGGATGACGCGACCACTGGAGGGTTTAATTAGCATGCTGTCATGTTCTCTGGCACAATGAGACTGCAACACTAGAATTGATGCACTTTGTTTTGCAAATGTGGAAGAGCTGGGTCTTCCAAATCTTGAGTCTGTGAGACTGTTGCCAGCCTTTCGATAATGCTGGATGGCCTAGCGGTAAAAACACTGAGGAACCAGCTACGAAGGGAATGCAGCAAAGAACATGTGTCACCAGCTCTTGCCGTCTTAGGATGTCTTTGCTTAATTTCGATCTGATGGCAAAAAGTGGTCGAGCAGGAAAAGACTTGAAAGTGGTAGTTTCATTCCATGTTGTAATTCACCAAGGCGTCCGACGGTTTGCAAATCACCCTTCTCACGGCAGCTGGCAGCCTCAGCGAACAGTTCTCATGTCCGACAGGCTGAAACAGTCTGACCTTGTCACGCCCCTTTGTGGACTGCCTATTCCTTCAAAGCTGGGGGCCTTCTCGAAGAAGCGGACTGCATCTGTAGTGCTCCTCAAACCCTTTTTGGTCTTGTACCTTGGCACTGAAAAGACCGACACGTCAACAGCATGGGTCAGAGTTCCAGGCAAACCTGAACAGAATGGTTGGTTGGGGATGCATATTGCCATGAGTTCTGGGCATGAAGACTCCACCGCAAGTTTTTTATGTGTCTTGCACTTTCTTTCATCAATCGCTGTAGGTGCCCGTTCTGCTGTTCCACCTTCTTGACTTGTCGCAGCTCCTACCAGTGCCACCACGATGCAAATTCACAACAACATTCTGATGAAGCTACTAGGAACAAAGGGCATCGCTACTAGGAGCAAGGACGCTACTAGGGGCTCCTGGCCTTACTACCAGGAGCAAGAAGCTACTAGTAACAAGGTCTTTGCCAATGCACCGCACCTCGCCACCAAAACCTTGCGCCGATCGTGGCGTGGCCTCCAAACCACCCAAACACATGCCGATAAATCCAAACATGTCCATCCAAGGACTGGAACTGGTTTGCTACAATCGTAGTACATCCTGGATAAACGCCAAGCCTTGGTAGTGGCAAGTCCAAGGTGCCTGCGAACAACTCTTATAGCTAGAAGTCTGACAATCAACTGTCGGATTTGACTGACCCTGCCGCTGCCATGAACCTTCAACAAATACATGTGTTTCAACATGTGTGTAGGGGTGTTTCAAAATCAAGCGCAGTCATGGCGGACTTTCAGTCATGATGGGGTTCGGGAACCTGAGGTTGAAAACATGTGAAAACAGCCACACAATGAGATCAGTCGATGGTGGCAGTGCCTGGCTGGTAGTGCCAACACACGCTAAATTCACTCTGGAATGCATTTTGTGCTTGATCTCCCACAGCACAATCAAAGGTAGGTAGTGTGTTGCAAAACTTGCTGACATTCGTGACAGCACCAGCCATCTCCCACATGTGAACAGCCCTTGCAATCACAAACTCGTGCAACGACCGTATATTCACCAAGTTTCTACGGCCCTCCGAGTTTGGATAGCCGCCCATGCAATCGCACAGGCTTTGCTGTCCGCGGCCGAAAACGTGTGCCTTTTCCAAGCCGGTGAACAGGAACTCCAAGAAATACGCTGCTGAGGCACACTGAACATTTAAACTCTGATGATGCTTTAAGCGCTAGCGACCGCTAGTGTGCTGCGACATGCTCTCTTGAAGCGGCCAAGGTTCCAATCAAGGCTCTGATTGCTGGAGGTTCCGCCACTGTCAGTGCGCGGGATCATCCCAACCTGCCCTGTACCTGATGAAGCGCCGCTGCGCCAAGTGATCCTCGGTCTCAGCATGCATCTCTTCAATAACAAGTCCGTTGGCTCAGTCGCCTTTGGGCCAGACTTGGCAGCTCTTTTGCTGATTCTGGCAGCTCCAGCAAAAGTCGCAAGAACGTCAACTCGGCTGCGGTTGTTCTTGCCCGTGTTCTTGAAGTTGTTCTTTGGGCTCGTAGACTCCAATCTCTTGTTCAGCCGCGGGTGGAAAAGAAACGGGTCCTTGCCACGATGCCATAGAGGACGTTGGACGTCCTGCTCAAAGGCCGGGCTTAAAGATGGTCGGGTCGAATCTGGCTCTTGGCTTTCGCCTTCGGTACGGTCGTCGGAGCCGAGCGCCGTCCGACGGGCTTTTGCCTGGGAAGCTTCCTGAGTGCGTCAATGCTGGAAGATGAGGACTTCTGCGATGGATTGCGCAAGCGTCCCAACACTTGAGTCGTCGTCGGTGTTGCACGCGGCGCGCTCGACGTAACCTGCGCCTCCAAGCAGCGGCCCGTGCTGAGCTCAACGGAAGCCCAGCGATTTCAGAATGAAGATCATTCCAACACCGTGTCTGTAACAGCTCTTTCCACACGTGTGACCTACATGCATTGCTGGCAAAGTAGACGATTAAAACAATCAATTAGGTTGCCAGCAACTTCAATAACACTTAAACCGGTGAACCGGAACACCAACACAAACAATACCAAGAAGCAACAAGTAAAGTCCGCCGTGGCCGCGGTGTGGCAACGGCTGCGGACCTTTTTGACAACTTGAGCCAAAAGTACAAGTTGACCAAAAACTATGTCTATACATGAGGGTTACTGTACACAGGAATTCTCAAGTCCCCCCTCATAGTGTGATGGACAACTGTACAGCTAGTAGTTCAGGTCTGAGACAATCGCTTCATTGATTGAACCATCTGTGACCTGACAGTTCCTATCGAAAGACTGCAAGCGAACATTACAGGCTTACGAACGGCTTTTGGGAGAGGCGCTTTGTGCAGCCAGACTCCCTGCATGCAAGCTTGGCTGCGCTCGGCAATAGCACTGTGCGACATGCATTGTCCGGACTTTCATTGTCCGGACTTTCATTCATCTAACTTAGTTTTGAACTGCGGCTGGTTATCGCTTAGCTCCAACCATTTTATTCATTGCAGATCTAGCTTAGCTTCGAACTGCGGCTGACTATCGCTTAGCTCTAGCCATGTGAACTCCTGCCTGCATCATAAGACGGGAGCGGACTCAGGGAGAACTGCAACAATTCCAATGCATTTCCCCATTTGGATAATGGCAACCCTTTTGTAAACACATCGCCCTTTTGCTGAGTCGTTTCGATACGCTGGACTGAGATGTCATCAGCATTATTTATCCGCTGTTGAAGCCACATGTATGCGATGTGTTTTGCTCAAATGCCTCAGCTTGTTGGAGTAACCTTTGAAGATAATGGAGACCACAGCTGCATTGTCTTCGAAAATCTTCAGGGTCATACCTGGGATCAACTCTTGCCACACTTGCAAGGTTGGGATTGCCTCTGAGAAGACGGCTGTAGAAAGCGAAACAAACTCGCACTCTGTTGTTGATCTCGAAACTACGCTTTGCCTCTTAGTGCCCCAGCTCACAGGAGCAAAGCTGGAGGGACCCGACACCGCAAGGACGAATCCTGAGGTTGAGCGCATCGACCTGATGTCCCCGCCGAAATCGGCATCGCAATACAGGGAGAGATTCAACAGCTCCGGCGGATCGCGAATGCACATCACAGGGGAGTATTCATGGGACTTATTATGCAAGTACCCAATGAGTCTTGCGACTCGCTTGTCGTCGTTGGCTGACCACACCGTAATGTGTTTCGCCAACAGGGTCACAGCGAATGCGACGACTGGTCTGCTAATGCGACAAAGCCACATCAACTTCATTATTCATTTGGCCGAATGCGGCGAGAGCTGCCCCTTGATCTCGTCATCAGCAGGGATCAAGGCTCCGTCGTCCCAGGTGGGCGAGGAGTAGGCCTTTACCCGCGTTTTCGCCAGCTCTTCATACAGCTCCACGCACTGTTTGGCGAAGTCTGCTGATTCTAAGGCCACTGCTTTGCTCCCTTGAAACCACACAAGCCTATGATTTCGTCCTAAGACTCTCCCATATTCTGTGGGTGGATCTAAATTATTCTAAATTTATATACTGCTTGAGGGTTTTCCAGAATCCTTCGTGTTCGGAGGCTGCACCTGAGAGAGTAAGGTCGTCTACGCAGACGCTCATCACCAGAGAACGACCGAAACAAAAAACCGAGGGCATCTCGCTAAACTCGACACCAGTGAGTTTTTCATGCAAGATCCTGGAAAGGTGGGCCAGCCAGCGCGCAGACGACTCTGGGTGGCCATAAAGGCTCTTGTACAGCTGAGCACAAGGCATGTGGACATGTTTCTTGGACGCCGGCACGAGCTCAGGTGGCAACAAAACGAAGGTTCGATGCTTCGTGCCAAGTGCAGACTGAATATATGCCCGGGCGCAATCAGACGTTGAACAAGTGTTCCCCTCGATCATCGAAAAGGCTATCACTGTGTTCAAGGCTGCAAGTGAACTCGGAGCGGAAGCAGCAAGATCTTGGAAGATGGCGCTCAAGCCCCCCTGATCCTTGACTGCGTCACCTCGGAAAACGATCCGAGCCTTGATCTTCCAGTCAGATGGGTTCTTTTCATATCCCTTTTTACTGACTATCACCATTAGGGCTCCGAAATGCAGAGTCTTATTGGGAAATTCCCTGATCACGTCTGCCCTTGACCTAATCTCATCTTCAATCCAGGTCCCCTCCGTCACCAAACCATCTTTCTCATTCTTGATGGCATGGTAGACCTCTGGACGGCCCTTCCAATCGTCACGCTCCAACAAACGATGAACAAAAGCTGGTGTCGCAAGCTCTTTGCAACCACTCTCATGCATGAGAACATCAGTGGGAACACACGGCATCCCTTTGACAACATGCTGCCGATGCAAATGGTTTACGCGAGGTGTACACGGCGTGCAAAATACATGAGCGTTGATGACATGTGGAAATAAAGCAAGCAACATGATTTGACAAAGAGGCTCTGGGTAGAAGGCTGAATTTCGAGCGTACTTCCCTTCAAGGGGTGCATGCTTGTCATGCGTGCACTTCAACATTCCCAAAGAATCAGCCAACCTCTTGTTGTTCGTGACAAACCTCCACGGCTTTCGAGCGGGATTGTTGTCCTTGGCGGTGATCCCTACGGCGCAGCCATCAAAAGTGGCAGACAGCAGTTGCCTTTCTGTGATCCAGGACGCTAAGGCTCACACATCCACCCTGAACAATACCTTGGCCACTCGAAAGACACAAAACCACCATTGTCAAGAACATGGTTTGCGACCCTGATGAACGAATGCATCATTGAAACATTTTCCCTACGTTTCTCTCGAAGGATGTTGGACAACTTGGGGTTCTTTGCTTCATTCAACCTTTGCCAAGCACTCCAAGGGGACCACATTCAATGGAACCATGGGTTGAACAACCAGGAATGGCTTTCACAACAAGTTGGTCGATGTTCACTTTACTTGCAAGATCTATGTGTTCCCTACAAAGTCTTACAACTTTAATCCCAAGCTCTTCACGAACCCTACCGAGTGCTGAGTCCGAAGCGCAAGCAAATTCAAACAGAATCTTGCCACCTGGGGAATTGTGGATCTGACTGTACAAACGTTCAGGCTTTGCGGCTGCTCCAAGACAGCATTCTTTGCTGGCAGCGACTGCCGATGCATATGTTTCTTGTACAATCGTTTCTGGAGCTTTCTTTGCAATGGCATCATGAGACATGGCAAGGACGGCATTTATGCCGGCTTGAACACGATCTTCATCACCCCCAGGATCATCTTCATCGTCAGAGGGCGGAGGACACTCTGGGACTTCCTCCTCTTCATTCTCTTCGGCCTCTGACACAACCGTTGGGGTATACTCTTCATCAAGCAAGTCTCCATGGATCTCCGGCATTTCAAAGGTTGGAGGCTCAATTGCTGGAGTCGGAGGAGCACCGAATGCTTTCTCACACCGGGCAATGCATTCGGCATTGTGTGCAGACGAATCAGCATCACAACCCTTGCAACCCTTGGCTGGACCGATCTTCAGCATCCTACTGTACGTGATGTAAACCCTGCGTGCTTTAGACTTAGTCTCTGGGGTATCCTCAATGAAAAGGACTGGCAGAGGATCCACGTCAGCGAGTTGACGAACATCAGGATCCGAGAAGTCATTCAATGCCTTCTCTGCAAGACCTCTCAAAGGAAACACACGCTCATCATGAACATACACCTCTTGATCCGGGACGACCACAATGGAAACACGACCTTGCTTCAAGGACTTGTAATCCACAAGTCTCATAACACCTTTAAACCGACACCCAAACTCAAGCTTCCAACCTCCCATTAGGGCTGGCGAAGAATTGGGGGCGAGTTTTGACTTCTCTTGAAACTTTGCTCTATAGAAAACCAACTGACCCAAAATGTAGTCTGCACCTTTGAACTCAGAACCAAAAAGCCTTTGACCAATGCTCGATGCTCATGGAAACGGCTGTGTACTGACAGGTCAGGGTCCAAAGTTTGTCCAAAGCTTTGGGAACACTGCGAATCCTGCTTGCAAGCGCATGCTTCTACAAGACTCTTCAAAGGACCTGATCTGGCGCTCAAGCACACTGTTGTGAGGCTATCTCCTTGGCAAGGATGCATCAGGAAGCCAACCCAGTGAACGAATGGCCTTCAGAAGCTCCTTTGCGCAGTCAGTCTTACAAATGGTTTGAGGACTCTTGGCCTTTGTACCTACAAAATTTTACCGAGTCAGTATCTTTTGTCGTCAGGGGTGTGCTTGGAAAACTTTGCTGAACAAGTCCATCACTACAAGAACAACAAATTCCTTCCCCGACGAAGATTTTGACACGATCATGTGATCACAAGCAACTTGCTGGCCGAACGCTTCAGGAACAGGGAGATCACTCTCTTCATCTGCTCTACGATGGGACTTGATGCGTTTTGAGTACAGCCTAGCGCGATTGCAAACATCACAAAGCGCGGACTTGGGGAAATGCGTCATGCAATGCTTGGTAGACAATGCAAGTTCCCTTTCACACGCGAACTTCTCGGATTCAGGGACCTTTGGCAAAGCCTCCCCTGGAGCAACGCCACGAATGTCGTCTGCAACTGAATGCGAAACAGCGCCTTCAGGAGACCGGACCTCGGGTAGGACTGACCTCACCTGGTACGCCTGGGGTGAAATCGAAAGATCTGGAAAAATATGGGACGAACTGGAACTGATTGCAGTCTTTTATATAGTATGGGAGTTGATTAGGCAACCACAAAAACCCCATACCATTTGCTGACATCAAGACCAACAGAACGGACAAACGGGGATGAGTCAAGCACGAAGTGATTTGCTTCATGAGAGATTCCTTCCCGATCCCCAAGACCGATTGCATTGCTCGAATCTCTGTTTCCTTTATGTGTTGAAAACCTCAGGCTCTCATGCGAAGGAAGCTGGAACTGGCTGAACACTTCTGGAGACACTCCCTGCCTTTCTAAACTCTGCGGTGGCAGCCTTTGCAGGGTTTGCTAGAGGGCTCGGCTTCTCTTTGGGATCTTTCTTCCATGACTTTGGCTTCAACGAAAGCTCAATGGACCTGGCATTGGTGTCTTGCCTTTCCTCAACGAGATGCTCCTGCAATCTTCCCCAAAGGAAGTCGAAATCACGAGGTTCCTAGCTGTATGCGGAGCGTTTGATCTCATCGATGGTCCTTTCAAGCTTCCGGACATTCCTCAACCGATGGAACAACCATTCACCTAACATTCTCTGATTCGGCCAGTCAGCAGGGTCAATGGAGTTCAAAGTCTTCATGACTGCGCCGCTAAACTCCTGGAGATCTTTCAACGAAAAACCACTGAGTTCCACCTCAAAGATGCTTTGCGATGTGAGCAACGAACCACGAGTACGGTCGAGATCGAAATGTCGAGCAATCATATACAAGATCATCCTACCTCGGGGGACTGTGGACTGACGTGCGCTACGCTCGACATACCCTTGAACTTTGAACAACAGCTCAGGGATCGATCGCACGGCTTTGAGAAGCTCAGACGCAAGCCACCTATCAAACCTTGGAATCAGGCCCGACGAACTCTGGCATTCCTTCTCCTGACCTACCTCGAAGGCCGTGACAGCCCACTTGGAAAGGTATTCGTTTGACGAAGTGTTCAAGCGGCCAAGCATCAAAAAGAAGTTTGTCTTCCAAGCTCTACAGTCTGCAGCACTCTGTGGAACTACCTCCAGTTTGGTGTGCAACAAAGCTCTAGAATCAAAAACTTTCTGAGGCATGTGAGGGCGATTCTGAAATCAACTCCTCTTCATCATCATCCGACCCTTCACCCCCCTGATCGTTGGGATCCGGCGGACCTCCAGGAAAGCCTTTGGCAACACGAAGTCCGCGAGGAGGTCCTACACGAGGCGAGGATGAATGAACAACTACCTGCTTCATGAGAACGATCGAACGAAGGTCGGGGCTCACGACTTGGATCCGTGCTATTTCGGCTCGATTCAAGTGTCGACATTCTAGAACTGAGTGACTGAACGGCTTCCATAATCGACTCCAACATCGCTCTATTGCCTCCTTCGGTGTCCTTGGGCGAAGATGCATCAGGCACAGTCTTCGAGACGAATGCAGGCGCAGGCGACTGGATGACCGCGGCGCTTGAAGCAGCCAGTCGGGCCTCCAGCGACGAGATGCGATCTTGTCGAGACGAAGACTCTTGGCAAAGACGTTGGATTTCTGAATCTTTATGGCCTAACAGGTCGAGGGACTTTTGGTTGAGGTCGGACAAACAATCGATCTCATCTTTCGCTTTGCGAAGCTGACCCTCAAACATGGATTGGTTGAATTTGATCTGGTTCTCAAGAGTTTGCTTGACATCTTGGACCGCTTCATGCAAGCTCGTGATTGTTGTTTGGAGCACTTCATTCTGACCACGGAGTTCTTCGACAAGGGATGTCAGGTAACACCCATATGAGCAGTGGCTTCCTGGAAGACTTGTTGAGCAATACCTTCAAAGTGCAAAGCCCTGGTGTCTGCTTCCCCGATGAGTCGCTGTGATTCAGCTACAACACGAGCGAACTCTGCATGGTCAGTACAAACATTTGCCACCTGGACCGTGTTAAAAGACTGGGCGTCATGAAGGTGCAATTCCTGAGTCAAGCTTGATTGATTGGGCATGACTTCATCTTCTTCTCCGGGACCCTGGAACCCAGAAGGACCTACCGATCTCTGGAGCAACCCACTGGACGAAGGCAACGACCGAAGGTCAGTGAGCGCCGGAATCGATGGTTCAACCACTGATGACCCTTTTGCTTGAGTCTGAGATTGGGATTGAGCACCTTTGGGCATGTTTTTGATGACTCTACTCAAAGATCTCTTCGGAGGCTTTGACCCTCTTCTTCCCTCATGAGGTGTTCCGGAACCGTGAGAAGATTGAGACCTGCTCCTAACAGCAACTGCCAAACCACCAACAGTAGTATCTGAACTGACATTGACATGATTCACTGGCCAACTATCCAAACACTCCCAATCCACTCTTTCTTTTGGCGGGAACGAATGCACGATTGGCACAGGCTCTTTCGGGAACTGGCCTAGCGAACAAGGCTCCTGCGGCGCTTGAAGCAGCCGGACAGGAGCGGCTTTGATGCGAACTCAATCGCGAGGGGTCGAATGGCGCTGCACGAATCGCACCAATCGATCAACAAGCCAGGGCGCTGACAAGCTCCAAGACCTTTGCTCTTCACCAAAAATCGCTGCAACTCGAGGTTTGCGAATCTGAATCGCAATGAGGCTCGCTTCACTGAACTCTCGAAGCACCTCAGTGTTGCCGTCCAAAATCACAGCTTGACCTCGAGTCAACGATCTCAGCACCTCAAACTTTCCACCTGGGCCCGTTCTCTCACGGGTGACAATCACACAGTCAACCGACAATGAACTCTGCTGTACCGCGGTGATCAAATTCCTCTCGTTCACCACGCTGTCGTGAATGTGCGACAAAACAATGACCTTCACCCGACAATGCAAGCCCAACTCTTCAATCTCCTGACGCAAGCGACGAACTGCTGCAACGTGGCCCGCAGGCGGATTACCAACGTGATCCACACGATCCGGAGGATTGACACTCGGGTCAACGTCAAGGACCTGATGGTAGTCCAATGCAATCACCGGATCAGAACCCCAGTGACTCAGCCTTTCTGCTGCCTGCCTCAACGAATCACCGTTCGCCCACACGTAAAACTTGGCTGGCCTCTCTGTAAACAATGTCAACTCGCGACCACGGGTGAAGACTGACTCCAGGCACCGGGTGGTAGTACTTGAGGATGTCGTAAGGCCGATTACCGGCAGGTGTGTCAACAACACTCGAAGTCGCTCGGCTCGGAACTGCCTTCGGTTTTGCCGACGGACCTGAGGAGCTGGACGACGCAGTGCCTGATGGATTCCGACCTGATGGACTCCAAAGCCTTGAACGCGGCACAAGATGCTCTGCCTGCAACGAAGTCAAATCAACTGCTGCTGTAAATGCGACAAACTCAACTTCGTCAGTCTCCTCACCCGAATCCTCACTTGCACTCGGCTCCCAATACCTAGAAGTCCCAAGTGGCCTTCTTTGACCGCCAGCGTGAACGATAGGAACAGCCGACGGATCGCCTCCCGAATTGGCAATGTACGCGTCCCTGCGTCGCCGTGCGGCAGCACCTGCTCGAATGCCTCGCCGCTGTGGATTGGGCGGCGGGCCTGGCGGCTCAGGAGGCCGCCACGGTCGACGCGGAGGCGATCGGGAAGGCGCCCGCGGCCGACGTGACATGCACGGGTTTTCTGTGGACCCCGCAACCACGCTACTGAAGGATGCTGTTGTGTTGTAACAAGAGCAAGAAAACAATCAAAAGCCGACACGGCTGATAACCACTTGAACCGGTGAACCGGAACACCAACACAAACAACACCAAGAAACAACAAGTCAAGTCCGTCGTGGCCGCGGTGTGGCAACGGCTGCGGACCTTTTTGACAACTTGAGCCAAAAGTACAAGTTGACCATAAACTATGTCCATACATGAGGGTTACTGTACACAGGAATTCTCAAGTATAACAGGAAAGGGAACATCCAACATTGTGAAGAAAACCGTAGAAGACTAAGACCAACAGCTGCACCAAGCGAACGCAACAAACTGTTTCAAGTGAGAACCAAATCTAACATGTGCATCCACAATGCTCGCACTCAAAAGAAACAAATGTCCACCAACGGCTGACGGCAGGTAGAATGGTCACTGAAGAAGATCGGAAACACCTTCCAAAATGCCTTGGACATCAGGCTCTTCCTCATCTCCGGCAACCTCGTCTCGCCGCCTGTTTGAGCGCCTTCGAGCGCTGATGCGTCAGTATCCTCTTCTTCGACAGTCTCGAACTCGTTGTCCGGACTTGAACTTTCTCTTCCCTTTTTCCTAGTAGCTTCTAGCTACTAGTAGCGATGCACCTGTTACTAGTAGCGATGCACCTTGTTCGTAGTAGCTTCCCTTTTTCCTTGTTGCCGCTGTTTCTGCTTGACCTCAGTGATGATTGGTGGTGGAAGAGGGGCTTGCATTGCCTCTTGATGGCAATCATCGTGTCAAAAAGGAGGCGGTGGTTGTTCAGAAAAGCTGCACAAACTCTCCGCACTTTAAGCTAGCAGTAACAAGTGCCACGCTAGTAGTAACAGGTGCCTTAGTAGTAACAAAAAGCTAGAATCCGTTTTTTGAGGCGAAAATTGCCGCCAATCTCTGACTCTCTGGACCGAGAGTCAGAAGGGGGTTCAAGCAGTCCACGACTCGCATGGCCCTACTTCCGCACCGAGATGCCACCAGTGCTCTTTCTGACCTTCGGTAGTGCAGTAAGCTCTGACACTTTCAGCGTTGCGCACCAATGACCTGTAGTCACTCATCAGCGTGTGCTTCTGATCCTGCAATCCCACGAAAGGCCTTCTTTAGCACGCAACGCCTTGTGATGCCTTGTGACTTGCAGCTTGCATACAGGACTAGTACAGCATCGCGGGGACTCATGCACGCTTGTGGGCACCTTCCCCAGAGGTGGTGGTGGAGCTCCAGTCTTGTACTTTACAAGTGCGACGGGGTCTTGGAGTCAATCGACTCAGGATCTTCAGGTCTGTCAAGGAGTGATCTCCAGGTCTGTCTTGGATATCTCCAGGCACACACCAACTGGTCCAACACAAAGGTCGTGTTGACGCCAGGCGGCAGGGGAGGTTCTGTTTGGTCTGGCTGGGTTCTTCTTGGTTGTCTGCGGGATTCTGACAGGGAAGCAGTCTTGTGATTCTTGGTAAGGATCTCAGACTCTGTTATGCGATTCGGGCGGTGGCGGAGAAAGCAACGCGGCTGAGAACGGGACGCATCTGTTGCTCAACATGTGCTTGTTGCTGTTGCTCAGTGTTCATGCTCAATCGTGGTAACGGTTCGTCCGTCTCGCACAACCAGGCAACATAGAACCCAACACCACCGTCAGCTTTTCTACGCACGTCTCTGCTTCACACCTGGCGCCCTTCCAAACCTCAATCATAGAGGACGCAAGCGCTGTCGGAAAGGGTGCGGGAACTGAAGATCGAGCTCCGGATGACACGCTGGCGGAGTGGTGACATAAAAGGCATTCAATGCACCCCAACCGAAAGACTCCGGTGGCAGCCGGCAGACACATGTGCCGGCAGACGCATTGTAGCAGTGTAGTATCTGAAATTCTGGCGCGATGCTGGCGGACGTTTAGCAAAGCGATGGGGCCCATGAAAACGGCCAGGATCCTGCGGGTGGAAAACGGCCATTCACAACCCCAAACAATACTCCCACCTGTGCGTGCCGAAGCACAATCCAGATGCTACCAAAGCCAAACAGCCTGCAGCCTTGCAAAATGAGAGGACTGTTAAAGAACCCTCGACATCCTCTCCGATTGTTGCCAAGCCTTCATCAATCTTCCGCCCATGAGGCGGGCCCGGCGGCTGACAGGACAAAACAAACACCTGGCCATGACCTTGTACAGAAGCGTCTTGAGGCAAGTGCATGAAAATGTTTTGTGGGGAGTCCAGCTTTCAATCTTGCCAATCATGGCCAAACTCTCAACTTGTTGCCTCCATTAATTAAGCTTTGTTACAGCCTTGACCCACTTTCTGACAAATGATTGTTAAGCATTCTGGCATGCGTCACCGTAGCATTTGAGCACGTTCATCAAGCACCCAAGAATCTAGCAGAATCACGCTGCATTAATGGACTGGCGGATTTTAATTTAAGGGCGTTGAGGCAGTGGGTACTCCATAGCAAATGAGCTGTTCCAATCTTTCTCTGCATCTTGCCACCATGATCCACTGTATCACTGTATCCATGCATTGGGCTGGTGCCAAATATGTGGAGCTTGCAGCAAAAAGCGTCACTTGTGGAATGCTGAACAAAATCATGACCCTGGCCCAGCCCCCTCAGGGGGTTGAGCCGTACAGCTGTTGGCGTGTCTTAGACACTGCACGACAGCCTCTCACCAATCAAGCGGCGATCGCTGTGCCTAGCACGAAGCAGCATTCGCTGCATGCTCAAGGCACTCGGCATAGATCCTCAATGGCAAGTTGCAAATGCTACTTTACTAGTAGCTGCGTAGCTTCTACCTACTAGTAGCGATGTACCTTGTTCCTAGTCTCTTCTAGCTACTGGTAGTAATGCACCTTGTTATTAGTAGCAATGCCCTTGTTACTAATCTAAAACCCATGTCACCAGGGAGTCTACCCGTGCAAAAGACTCTTTCAAAAGTGCACGAAAAACCAGTGCAACCAAGTCTGCTTCACATCCTTGAATGGATGAAAGGCGACATGTTGGCCTCGGGAAGCCAAATGAAACATGCAGTCATGCAACTCTAATTGAAATCCAAGAAGGCGCACAGATTTGGCCCACACAGCCAACACACAAGTGGTACCCCTTACAGTAAATCAACACACATGGGCTGCATGCAGGCTTTACCTGGGACCTAGCGAGGCCGAGCTGCTATCAGCACACTGCTCAGGAGAAAGTGGTTTGCACCAGTCACATGCATTCTCCAGAATGCTGTAGTCCGTTTTCGTATTGGCACCCAGATTTAGAAAGCAGTCTTTCCTGGCGAGATGGGACCCCGCAATTCTTTACACATAAGAATTCGTGCACACAAGGGGCCATAGCCCAGCAGACAAGGAGCATGAAGGCATCTTCCCCTTGTGTCTGCGGATGTGGTCGTGGGCACACCTACCACTGCCAAGAGAGATCTGAGTTTTGCCTTCTGAATCTTGCAACCGTCAGCTCGAATTCGGGACGCCGATTGGGAAAGGGGAGTTGAAGCTACCCTGGAAGATGATGAAGGATACCAGTTTCCTTCATGTCTGCCTGCCAATGCTTCTGCTGATAGAGCTGGACCTGAGCACAGCTAGGTCACAGTCTGTCATGGGAGGCGGGCACCCTACTGGGTTCGCTTGCGCTCACTCAGAGGGGGCGAAATGACCAAGCTACAGCTTTCTTGGAAAAGATTTCGATCGGCCCCAGAAAGTCCAAAGGGCCAGGATTTGCCGCAGCCTCAGCTGATCAAAACCACGCCAGTTAGACATCACATGGCTCAACATCGAGTTCCGTCCCTAAATTCTATAAAAGCCGCCGTTAAGCTACCGCTCATGTTTTGGGCCGCGAGCTACGATGTAAGCGTACATGATACCCTATATACAGTGCATGGCAAAGTGCACATATTACCTGGAGTGAAAATACTCCCCCCTCAGCTGAGGTATCTTTGATACCGAAGCTGGACGCGGAAAGTGCACTAGGGCTGGTGCTGGGCACTGCGATGAAGCAGGCTGAGCATTGGCACACGGTGGGCGCTAGCAACCCGATGCCTTTCGTGGCCCAGTAAGTGCAATTTAGTTATTCACCCCCCGCCGTCAAAAGAAAGCTTGAAAGTTTGGACTTGGGAGGAAAACCGCAATACATAATTACAAAGGATATCATGCAAAAGCTACCGAATTATGCTCGCCAAAGATGTTGAGACTTGGCTCAACTAGCTCCATCGCCCCCATCCCACTGCCGCTGCTCACCCCATTGGCTCCAACTCCATGAGCTCCATCCCCACGAGGAAGAAGAGCCTGATGCCGAGGGGCTCACCGTTGATGGTGGCTGTGCTCCCTCAAGTCATCGATGATTTGCTGCAGACTATAGTTTTCATTTTCTGCGTCCCTCAGGTCACGAAGTTTGCTTTCACGTTCACCAAACTCTGCACGAAGCTTCGCTACACCTTGCTCGGCATTGCTGGTGATAGCGCTAGCCGTTTGCTGACAACCGTGCATGAGTTGAGTACGTAGGGAACCCATTTCCCCTGTAGCCTCCATCACCGTGGCTGGGCCGCGCGAGGCCATGCTCAGGGACGCGCAGTAATGGCCACAGTGGCCTCCATCACCGTGGCAGGCGCGCGCGAGGCTGTCTTTCTTTGTTTCTACCTCCAACGCCTTGTATTCTCTTGCTTGAACACACTTGCTTTGGCAGCGCTAAGCTCTGCTTGCAACTTGTTGTAGCTAGATTGGGCTTGTTGCTTCACTGAACTAGTCTCATCGTGGTGTTTGCCTTCTACTTCAAGGATCGCTTGGTGGAACTTGGCTTTTTCCATATCCAACCATTGTACCATTACCTCCTTGTGCCTTCTCTCAGCCTCAGCAATGATTGCTTCCTCATTACTGCTGGGCGTTTTGCTGCACAAACTGAAAGTACGCAGTCACAGGGGCTGAACCCGTTGGATCATCTAGATCTATCGTGGGCGCAGTTCCGAGACTGGCTGGTACGGCAACCGGTGATGTGGCGTTACCAGGAAGAGCGAGGGCGTCCATGGCTGTGGTTAGAGCACTACGGCTGATAACCTAGAAAAACAGCCGTTAAGCTACCGCTCCTGTTTTGGTCCGCGAGCTACGAGGTAAGCGTAAATGATATCCTATATACAGTGCATGGCAAAGTGTATACATTACCTGGAGTGAAAATACAAATTCACAACAACAATGTAATAATTTGAGCTTCATGAGTCAAGACATGCTTGACTCGAGTTTCGGGAATGGGGTGCGTTTAAAAATTCAACTTGGGATCACTTGCTGGGCATTCTTTAGAGAAGTCATGTCAATAGAAGCGGTGGCAAGCCAATAAACCTCTTTCAAATGACCGGCAAGGATATTTCTATAAAATTCCAAGCCAGATAGCCCTCTAGTTAAAGGTCACTTGAGGGATAGACAGGTGCCGCCTCTATAAAATGATAAAACCAAGTCCGAATAGTAATAGCCAAAATTAGAGATCTCTATAAAATGACAAACGAAGGAGACCAGACAGTGCGATCCACATATGTTCATTATAAATGACAAATCAAAAACAGTAAAGAATGAAATCCAAGGTCATTTGATAGGAGCGATCAATGGTCCACTAATTCATCATGACACACCAGAAACAAATGAATATGTATATATATATATCAAAAAAGCTTGTCATTGCATTCATAGCATGTTATAGAGACAATGATGTTGTCTGCTGTGCATGACATCTCTTGTAGTCCTTTTACAGAGACTTTATCATACTTTATCTCTTGCGAGTCAATTTACGTAAAAAAGAGTTCATCTCTTGACTCTTGCCAGTCATTTTATGGAGATTTATCTCTCCCCGGTCATTTCATGAAGATTGTAACTCTCATTAACTCTCTATATATAATTGTAAAATGATGGTTCCAAACACATGTTGTATCATTTTGTAGTCAAACGACCAGCATTTTATAGAGGAACATGTGCGGCGGATGGTGAAAGAACAAAGGGCCAACGCAGGAGTGTAGCTCCATTAGCAGGACCCAAAAACGGTGGCGCACATCTCTGGAGCTGGACGTGGCATGGCTCACGAGTCGTGGCATGGCTCACGAGTCGTGGCATAGCTAGGTCGGTGAAAGCAAAAAAAATGCTCGGCCAGCCAGCAACAAAACACCAGTTGTTTGAAAAGAGGCTCAGCCCACCTGTTGCTTGCTGCCTGAATGCATCATAATTCAACCAAATGTAGGCTTCACTGGAGTTGGTATTCACCAGCCGCTGTCGCAGGCGATCATGACAAAAAAAGGTGTCCTTGGAACCGACCATGTGTGGAACGGACCATGAATGAAAGCGCATGCACTATGAATGATGCTTTAACACAGCTTATCGGCAGTGATGTCGTTCGCATACATCCAAATGTCCTTCGATGCTCTACAGTGATGTGACCTGTTGGCCTCACGGAAGCATGGAACATCCAAGGCGCCGCGTCGACCTTCACCGTCCAGTCATATTGTTGGAATCGCTGGTCTTCATCCACCACCTGCTTCCATGCTCGCAGAAAGACTGGCACATTGTACCTCAGT
The DNA here is from genome assembly GCA_963970005.1 of Durusdinium trenchii. Taxonomy (NCBI): domain Eukaryota; class Dinophyceae; order Suessiales; family Symbiodiniaceae; genus Durusdinium; species Durusdinium trenchii. The sequence continues at coordinate 44,123 of CAXAMN010013559.1, read as the reverse complement.
GTCAAGCTGTGCTAGGCTGCACTTTTGGGGTGCCCAAGTTTTGCTATTCCGTGCCATTCTGCTCGGAACATCGTTGTTCAAAGCTACGATTCCCGAACTCAGCGCTCACAAACAGGACCAACCAAGCCTTTACTTTTGCAGTCCGTGGAGAAACTAGCCGTATCTGACATCACTCCTACGCACCGTATTTAGATTGAGCCAGGCTCGTGATGGCTACTCTTGCCTGCTCTGTATGTTCCCTGACAGTTCGAAACGTCTTTCTACCCTGCCTGTTGAGCTTCATAACTTTCTCGCTGCTTTGCTCTCCTCAAGTTTCGCTATTTTCCTCCACCACCACCACCACGACTACTACTACTACTACTCCGCCTCCTCCTCCTACTACTACTGCTAATAGGAATAACCAAAAACAATAACAATAACAATAATACATCTCACTTTGTCTTTTTCGCTGTCCCTCTGTTTTCTGCGACTGCCTTTTTTTTTTTCCTTTGTCTCTGCCGCGGTCTATCTTTTGATTCTTGCTCCTGCCCTTCTCCCGTCCTCTCCCGCTCATTCGTTTCTCAGTACCACTCGCGCCGATTTCTTGATAGTCTTAGTCTGCCCAACACCAACAAACAAGCACACTCACACACACACACACAAACCACAAAAAAAGGAAAACTCTATCATCTGGGCAGTTCGCATATCATATTACATATTTACTATATACTATTGGCAAAACGCACATATTCTTGCCTAACTACTGGCTACGCACCTTTGTGATGTTTTGTGGGGCCGTCTTCATGCGACCTGCTCTCTTTCCAGTACCACCACAGCTGCTCCTCTGACTGTCCTGTGTGATTCCACAACTTGACAAATCATCAGATATTCAAAGGCTGATGCCGCCATCTTAGGTTCTTGCCATGAGTTCCATGGAGCCCGCTTGGAATTGAATGCACCAATGCTCATAGACTTCACATCTTGGAAGCTTACTGGATGGTCACTCAGCAATAGCCTGCAAGCGGGAACTCTATCTTGCATCGTCCTTTGTAACTAGTGGCTAGTGAGTCTGGAATTTGCATTATGAAGTGGATGTTTCAGATCTGTCCGACCACATTGTTTTGAGCCTTTGCTTAAACACAGATTGAGGGATGCTCATTTGTGTCTACTCTCATTCTCTTTGGCGTCAGTTTCTTCAATGGCAGGAAACCAATCATCACATCTGAAGATGCCGGTGTTTCTCTCTCGATGCTGTCGTATCAGATCCTCCCTTGGCGGAATCCAATGTCAAAACCGCTGAGCCACAACGAACACACTCAACTCAGGATCCTGAAGGCCGAGCCCCAGGCTCTCCAGAACCAGCTTGAATGAGTGACCAACAGAACAAGCTGGGCTTCTGCTGTGGCTTCAGGAACCTGCATGAACTACATCATGTAGACTCTTGATTGATAAACCCACCCATTTGGATTGTAATGGTTTATTAATCATATCAATCAAGAGTCTACATTAACTCTGCTTTCAGCCTGCTCGTTTATTTATGCAGTCGATGCTTCCATGTCATATCATGTTCTCTCGTGCTTACCACGGTGTGCATCCACTGCAACAATCAACCTCATAGTGTGGATGCGGGGTCTCAGCATTGCCACGTAAAGACTGGCACACGCACTTCTCCCGATGTTGAAGGGCAAAAATGTCTAAACTTGGGCAAGGATCTCAGAGCTTCTCGATGCCACGTAGCTCCCCACAGTGGCTGCACCTTCACGCGCTTTCTCGACCCCAACACCTGCGTCCGCCAGACCTCCAATGAGCGCTTTTCCGAAAAATGGAGGACAACGGGCGAAGGATGCAGCAAGAAGCCGGTTGAATTTGATAACCTATTGATGGCTTGGTAGCTTTGCGACACTCCCCGCCCCTCGTGTTCGCCTAAATCCACCCAGTCAGTGTGCCCCGTGTAGTTCAGCACGACGACGGCAGCTATAAGGACCAGCACCAGGACAGAGATCCCCGTCAAGGCCACCCAGCAGCAGCCCGCACTGCCCACGCTGCCCTGGGTTGGCCCAGGTTTGATCAGAGGTTGACCTCGGTCGATCGGCGACAGGTGTCGGTGCTGCGGCCAAGAACTGAGCAACGCTTGAAGGCAATAACTGTAATGACCGGTGCAATACATCAGACACAGCCATTTGTTCAATTGACTCTTGAAGGTTGATGTAAATTGCCTCTGTAGTCGCTCCGAGACCTTGATTTCTTCAAAGGCACCAAAAGCCAACTGAGTGCCTGACTCTGCTCTGCCTCGCCCTCCGAATGTTGGGACATGGATGGCGCTTGAAATGCTAGAAAACGGCAGAGGCAAAGGTCCTAAAACCATCTCAACTTGGCATTTCAAGATGCGCCCAGGAGCGTTTTTGGCTCACATGTGTGTCGCAGCTTGGTGATCGTGCTCACAGCCCGGACTGCTAATCCTCAATGCGATCTGATGCTCTTCCCGTCAGCAGCCCGTCGGCGATTTCATGGCACGTTAAAATTTAAACGTCGAACTCACAGGGCCACCTCGCAGGTATCGCAACTTGGGAACCAGAATATGCTGCCTGAGAAATCGTATCGGAATCAGGAGCTTTCCCAATGTTGGCGGGGCTCTATTCTATTCTATTCTATACCAGCAGCTGGCATTTGCGAAGTATAACAGCCAAAACTGAACAGAGGAATCAGTGGGTCTCAAACCAGTACGATCCTCCACCCAATTGTCCATCTGTTGTTGACTTTGCACATGTGGAACCTGTCTTTTCCAGGTGCCATTTTTTACCCGGTTTTCTCTGGGTTTTGTGCCACACCCTCAGCATCCTTCAGCTTATGCTTTTAAAGCTTCGCGCTTCAGCATCTCAACCTGCTTCACACACGTCTCTCTCTCTCTCTCTCTCTCCTCTATCTCCCCCTCTCTCCTCTCCCTCTCCCCTTCTCTTGTTTTCAAAGCTTTGTCACATGACATGAACATTCCGAGATTCGCACTGAACAAGCTTCACAAATGGCGTAGTCACAACCTCAGCAGGTCCAAAAAAAGAGCACTTCCGATGAGTTCACATCAGGTTCCTGACTTGAAGAAAACTCTCTTGGCTGTGGCTAAGCTATGGCTATGGCGTTGCCAGCCATGAGGCCAAGCTAAGCCGGCCAGTGACCCTGAGTCGCTGGCGTTCGCAGTACATCAGCTTGGTACTGACCTCGATGTCCGCTTCACAAACCTCAGGCTGCCAGCCATCGGCCGTAGGCGGTTGTGGGCCCATGATGGGTCATTCAACTAGTCACAAGGGCATTACCTACTAGTAGCAAGAAGCTATTAGGTTGGAGGCCATGGCTACTAGGGTGGAGGCCATTCCTACCAGTAGCGAGAAGCTACTAGTAGCTTCTTGCTACTAGTCCGAAAGAGGGCATTTCTTGCATGTCTGCGTCGTCCATTCAGCGCTAGACATCACATTCGTAGACTTCGGCCGCCACTTCCACGTTCATCCCGTGCCTTCGTTGGACACTCCCATGCGCACACAGGATGGACAAAATCTGGAAAATACCAAAGATTGAGGCGGCCGCTCAGCAGGACATCGCAGCCGGTCCTGAGAACATCTGCCTCTTCAGTATCTTCAAGCATGACTCAGCATGACACCCCAAAATCATGATGAATTGCTTCAGTCATGCAATCGACCACTCAGTACCATTTACTTAAGCCTGCACTGCTATTCATCCAGTTTGAACCGTCGCCCAGGCCAAACTTGTTGAGTCCACGGCCGCTAGTCTGGAGTCCATGCCCTCCGCTGCAGCCTGGGCCGCCTGCCGTTGCCGTGTCACTTGAAGCTGCCCAGAACGTGAATCCAAGCACCAAGAAAGCATCAGGCACATGGAGCTGCCTCGTACTCGTCGACGCTGACCTTGCAGCAACCCGCCAACCAATTGTCTCGTGATCTATTTGCGCATTAATTGCTTGACAGCCATTCCTCCCTGAAGCAGGAGCTGGTTGTAAGTTGTCCTCCTTGAACAGCATATCGGCCTCAGTTCGAAAGAAATATGAACTGCTCTAAATGACTGCGTCTTCTTTGCCGCCTTGTTGGAGAATCGAGCTTAAAGAACATCAGCTCCGGTCTACTTAATGCTCGAATGCAAACATCCCTCTTGACGAAGCCAGGATAAGTTTGAATGGCTTATAATATAGGAACTCCAATCTGCATGTCACTTCCTTCCACTGGTGCGGGAAGAACCCAACCTCGCCTGAGGCCGCTCTTCCAAACGAACCTGGCCCCGATGCCCCGATCGCTTGGGGCGTCATTTGCCAACCACGCTGACTTCGGGCGCTCGTCAACTCAGTTCAGTATTGGCGTATATTGCCACAGGGCACGGCCTGCCATCTCCCCTTGCCTCAAACGTCCGTCAGGCCGACAAACAAAATATACAGAAAAAAAGTCTTCCCACCGAGGGCGGAGCTCTTGTCAAAAGCGATGCAATTGCCAATCATGCCATTGAGTTCGGGTTTCGCCTCACAAAAGGTCGGACAAGGATTTCGAAGCCCTTCAAAGATCCCTTGCGTAGTGGGCGGAGTGCCCTCAAAACCAGCTGCGTGCGCCTTCAGTCCGTAAAGTCGCCTCATGTCTTCGGGCGACGACGAGTGTGGAAGCCCTCGTGCCACCGGCGGCACCGGCGGCAGAACAAGACCCGAAGAAGAGTTCCAGAGCTCCATAGGGATGGAAACTAGCGAAGTTGTGAAGGAAGACATGTGAGAGACTTGCTGCAAAATGATGCAAATGGCATGAGATGGCATATGCAACCCTCTCTGGCCAAGGGGCACAAGTACACCTGGCGTAAGGGCTTGTGCACCACCTCAGCACTAAATATGCGAATGCCGGACTCTGCCAATCTGAAGGATGGGTCCAGCTAGCACACCACAAAACAGCACTAGCTGGCCAGCCCAAATACACAAAGACATACAGTAAAGACTCTCAATCAATTCTGCTCCTGTTTCATCGTTCTGGGCAATCTGGCCAGCCCATCCACCAAACATTCCACGCCCCACACCGCGGGCACCTGCTTGACAAATGTCTCAGCAACGTGGCCCAAGCATGTCAAGCAGCAGAATGTGAGAACTTGTGACACAATCAGCAAGTCTAGACCGTCTGGTCTGAATGGGTCTGAGCGCCAGTGGACTCCATTTGATATGTTTAGTTCATCTCTTGGATGTCAGTCCATCAATCGACACTACTCACCTTGTCTGACTGTCTCCCCTACTTACTCTCATAGATCAATTGGTTCAACCACGGGAGGAACAACATACGCTCCTGCATCCAACCTCAACAAATTGGTGCCGCATATCCACCTACCAGATCCTACCATACTTGGCATCCAACCCGACCCGTACTACGGACGCCTCCAAGGCCGCGTGCGCCAAGGCCACCACGACCAAGCTGCCAGCTTCCAAAGCCTCTGGCGCTTTCACCAGAACCACGCTATTTGCACAAGAAAGAATGACGAAGTAGTCACAAAGGCAGCACCAATGTGTCTCAAGGGTTGGTGCAGAACACATCTAGTCTGTACACCATACTGAAGGGAGTCCATTCCTGCATCTATCCAAAAATCAAGACATGTTGTGAGGAGTCTATTCATTTCTGTGGCTATGCTGTGTCTATGTGTCTCATGTTCTGAACGGCTCCTTCCCCTAAATTTTACATTCGGGTGGCCCAGTAGGTGTGGCCCGTTCGGATGGAATGTTTTCATGCTCTTTTTGTGCCAATGCTAGACAACGGCGGGCCAGACCCGCCTCCAAGCCCTCGGCCTCGGCCTCGACCAGCCTGGAGTTTGTTTCAAGCGCAGCTCGCTTCCCGTATGAAATGACACGTCTCATGAACAGAATGGCTACGGCATCTTGTACGCAGCACAGGGCCAAATCGAACCGAATACACTTTAGAATCTGTTCGTTAAGAAGCTCGCATTTGGGCCCAGCCCGAGCTCATCGGCAGCATCTGCTTGACCTGTACAGGGGGACATTGCTGTGAAAGAATCAACAAAATAGATTCCAACAAACGCTTTCGAGCAAGTAGCATGCAATTGCATTCATGGCATCTTGTTTGCCTTACCCAAACCAGCAAGGAATTCTGCGGGTAATGGATGCTTATACAGAAGCCGCGCCACTGCAGTGCACGTTGTCAAGAAGGAGCGAAAAGATCGTTGAAGTGTGACGAGAGACGTCCGAAACGAGCGATATTCTCAGGAATCACAAAAGAGGCAGCGGGAATGTGGCTGACTTTCTATGAAGAAAACTTGAGGTGCTGGTGATGCATGTGTATGCATGTACATCTTCAGCATTCCCAGCGTACTTGCATGCGAGAATGCGCTGAGATGATTGCTGTGACCTGCTTTGTAGTGCATAAGTGTTGGCCCAGCAAGTTTTTTAGATCTTTGGCACCCAATCACACGGCAAAGCTGCCTGCAGCCCGTGCACGGGCCCTTGCTCGCTCCAGTGCCTCGGCTTGATCGGCTGGGAGCACCGCTAGACAGGCAGCTCCTTCTTTTAGGCTCCGAGCAGCTGCTTTACGGGCCTTCTCCTCGGTGCTAAAGTCTAAGCTCATGTCTGCAAAATCCGGATGGAAAAGGGCCAAGCCTGCTCGAAAGCTTGTTTGGCTCGATCCAATCCAGCCTCACCTCTGGATGTGCCATTGGCTGTGCCTGCCCACACACACACATACACAAATACAAACACAAGCACAGCACTGTTTCTCTTCAAGAATTGTCCCCCTTTTCTTGTCCTAGGCCCTAAGGTTCATTCGCCTGCATATCCATCTCCTGCTCTCCGGGCTCTCTCCAAAGCGGCTGCTTTGCGTTCCTTCTCTTCCTCGAAGGCTTTGCGAGCCCTGTCCACTCCGGAGGCTGCACGTGCTCGCTCCAGTGCTGCCGCTTTGCGGGCCTTTTCCTCGTCAAAGGCGCTTCGGGCGTCGTTGGATTCGCCTTCAGCAGCAACCCGAGCCGCTCTGGCTCGTTCCAATGCCGCTTGCTTTCTCGCTTTCTCTTCTTCGAAGGCCTTCCTGGCACGGTCGACTCCAGCCTCTGCTGCGGACACACCATTCTGTTGTTCCGCCGCTCGAGCAGCACGGGCCCTCTCCAAGGCGGCAGCCTTCCGAGCCTTCTCCTCCTCAAATGCTTTCCTCGCTCTGTCAATTCCTGATTCAGCTGCCGGCGGTGTCTCAGCATCTTGAGAAGCAGCTCGCGCAGCCCGAGCTCGTTCCAAAGCTGCAGCTTTTCGAGCCTTTTCTTGCTCAATTGCTGTTTTCCCTCCTGCTTCGTTATCCCCCCTGACATCTGGCTCGATCTCAGTCGCGGTTGCTGCAGCTCTTGCCGCCCTTGCTCGCTCTAACGCAGCTGCTTTCCGAGCTTTCTCCTCCTCAAATGCTTGCCGCGCTCTGTCGATTCCCTCCTCGCTTGCTGTCTTGGCATCTGGCTCAGGTGCGGCAGGTTCCGCTGCTGCAGCTCTTG
>CAXAMN010013559.1:0-36637 GCA_963970005.1 Durusdinium trenchii | reverse complement strand
CCGAGCCTTCTCTTCTTCGAATGCTTGCCGCGCTCTGTCAATTCCAGTCCCATTTGTGGCACTGATCTCAGGCTCTTCATCAGACAACCTGGTACCTCTGGCTCTTTCCAAGGCCGCTGCTTTGCGTGCTTTCTCTTCTTCGAATGCCTTTCTGGCCTTGTCAATGCTTGAATCATGACCGCCGTGGCCATTTGCCACTGTGTGGCCATTGGATTGGGCTGTCATTCGCATTTGTTCCTCGGCAGTGCGTGGTTGAGACTGATCTCCTTCAACCTTGGTGCAACGAAGCGTCTGCGAAACTGGTCTGGAAGCCTTCACGTTTGTCTTGACCCCTACTCTGCATGTCTGTCTCAGTCCCCTCAGCCCCCTGCACGCACCCACACTGCTCCATCGTTCCAGACTAATTTGCCATCCGCACTTAGAGTTCCCTGATAGGTTTCGCTGCCTCAAACAGCTGCATCTGCAACCACAACCCGATGTCGCTGACCCATCTGCAACCATCTCCGGCAGATCAACTTGTGTGAGGCCGGCACCCATCTGGAAAGAACAAGTTGTCCTGCTCGTGATCTTGAGATCCAGCCTGGACGTATTGAGTTGTTAAATGGTCTCTGTGGGCACATGTGCAATATAGATATTATTACTGTATCTGTTACTGATATACCTTTGCTATGTTGCTGCTTCGGCACTGGCCCCCATCCGGGCCGTACATTCGTGAGTCCTGCAGGTATTTGGCAACTTGCTCCTGGGCATTCTGCAAGTGAAATCTTATCTGCGCTCCTTGACCACAACCACCTGGGCATGGAGCAGGGCATCTAATCTAGCCACGAGTTTTCACTGTGTGGAAATGAGGCGACGGCTGTGCCCTCGTCATCCTGCCAGGCCTTTCAGAGTGGCAAGTAGCTAATTTCTTACCAAGTGGCCAACTCGCTGAACTCCTCGTGTAGATTGCAGTGATCCACTTCATATCTACATGTCATTGTCATTTCAACAGCGAACCCCCCGCTAAGGATCAAGCTCCCGCGAATGCGCCATCTCGACCTCCAATACGGTCGCCAAAATTGCAGTGGGATGCCACATGAGCAAACCTCTAGGGTCCAGGCCCGCCATTCCAAACCAAAACTGGGTCTACAAAATGCTGGATGCTGGATGGCTCTTGCCAGGGGATCTTTTTGGTGCACTGAGCTGAAAGGATGTCGGTGCATTCTCTGATCTATCTGCTGTGATCTGCTGTGACTCTCGCCAGCACCTTGAAGCTAAAGCCACACGGCATTTTTCACAACAACTGGACCAAAAAAGAGATCACGTATTCGGAAAGTTGAGAGCTTTAACTCAAGCTTGAAAGCACCTTTTTGGCAACCGTCTCCATTTCTTCTTAAACTCACTCGGTCCAGCGTGTCCTCAATCTTGCGCAAACGGCAAGCTGTGGGTCATGTGCATTTGTCACACTTCGAGGGGGAAACATCAAAGAATTAAGCGCCTTGCTCCTTCCCACACTGAGGCTCCAAGCAGCGAAAATGCCTCGCGTATCGCGCGCGTGGCGCACACACACACACACATGTTCCTCGCACGCGCATGTCTTCTCGCAAATGCTTTCGATTAAGTGACATGTCAAGTAAAATTGGGTTCCGGGATAAGGATTGCGCCCAAATAGTTTTGCACGCCTCAGCATGGTTTCGTGGGCATCCGGCATGACGCTAAGAGACGGCACCATCATGCATTGCTGCAGTCCCAGTAGCTTGAAATCAGAAGCAGCTCTGGAATCGTAAATTGCACCTAAGATTTGGCCATTGCATTGATCAACTCCCCTCCGTTGGACTTCCTGGTTGAGCCCCTCACGGCCCCCACACTCTGGACAAGGTCTTTCAACTGCTCTCCTCGGTTCAGGTGATCTTCGTGCCATGGACCTAAAGGCATTGATCTCCATTGCTCCACTTCGGGAAGTGACCACCTAACTAGTGTTTTTAGCATTGGACGATGCATTGCAGTCCTTTCTCACTAGCAACCGCCTCGAAAACGAGAAATCCCCCCATTATATATAGCATATAATATACATAGCACATTCCTGGGGTCAAATTCGTATCGATCCCCAATTGTATCAACGAGCTTCCCACATGGCCCCCATATCTCGCATTTCTGGCCCAATGGATCTATTTGCCATTTTTGCTTGTCATGAGGTGGCACAGTGGAGCTGCAACATGTTCTAATTCCACGTGCTATGGATCAGTCAGTTTCGGCTGGTCACCGCACGCCTCGGATTCGAGTGGTCATCACAATGACCAGGAAATTCATGAAACAACCCAGGACCAGCATGATCAAAGCGTAGCCCATGAACGGATATGATCCCGTAGTGCTGTCTGAGACCTTGTCTGACACAGCAACCTTAGCCCCTTGGGCCAAGGAAAGCAAATAGCCACCCAGGATCGGACCCAAAGTCGAGCCGAAAAATCCGACCACTCCCCAGAGTCCAAGAGCTTCCGCAGACGTCTTGCCTTCCGGCAAGCAATCCAAGGCTAATGCATAGTCCACGCTAAGGTATGCTCCGGATCCGATACCATAGAACACGGCCGCGGCAACTACAGCAGGCCAGGACAGGCTAGGCACAAGCGGAGCGAGGATATACAAAATGAAGGTGCAAACCATGAACATACAAGAAAGGTAGATCATCGGCTTTCGCCCCAATCGATTTGAAAGCCTCCCAAGGGGCAGGCTTGTTGCCATACCCACGCATTGCATCAAAATCGCCAAACTGCCAATGACTGCTTTGCACCGTGCCTCCTCCTCGACATGCAGCATATCTCGGAAATAGAAGTACATGAAGGTAGCCACTGAGGTTGACATGTAGTAGCACATGCGTCCGGCGCAAACCCAGAAGAAGTCTGCGTCCTTCGACACATCAATCACATATGTCCTTCGTAGCTCAGTGAAGGTGAGCGTTGTGGATGCAGAGCCCAAGGAAGAAGATTCGGTAGCAGAGCAACATATCACCGCACACGCGAGAGAGATGGCAGCAGTGTAGATCCCGTAGTGGACTTGTATGGGTGCAGTGCTGGTTAGGATTATGATGGTCATTGCCGTCAAGGAGCCCAAAAACGTGTACATAGCAACCAGTCCGCTGACGACGGATTTCTCCGATCCTTCTGAACCAACTGACAGAAAGTCTGCAGGTAAGCCGCACTGCGCAGCGTAGACACCATTCACAGCCAATTGAAGAAGGAGCAGCGAGATGAGAAAAAATGCAGGGAGCAAGTACTTGCTGGCACCCCACATTGCAAGAAGGCCGAGCACTGCTAAGAAGGAGCCACTCAAGATAAATGGACGTCTTTTGCCCCAAGAAGAGCGATGCTGATCTGAGATTTTGCCAATCACAGGGCAAATAAGCTGTGTGGAGCCACTTACACCCATGTAAACCCCAACCCATATACTGGGGTTCTCCTGATGAAAGCGAGCAGCCTCCAAGGGAAGGACGATGACTCCCATCCCAGTGTTGAGGCAAACATAAAACATTTGATAGCAGGTAATCCCCAGCCATTTCACCAAGGGAACGCCGCGTTCGCCACGTTCGCCCGGTTCGCCGCGTGGGCCGCGTTTCGGCTCGATTCCCTGCACCAATCTGCCCAGCTCCTCCACTCGATCCTCCGGGTCCGACCAGGTCGAATCCGCATTGCCCACGTTTTGTGCACGGACCGCAGGCGGCCGCGGCACGGGGCTATCCATTGGAGAAATGGGTTCCTATGGATGTCGACGGGTTCCTATCAGTTCCTATGAATTGCTGGTTCTCTGTGGCGGCCATGCGGCCGTGAACTATTGCATGCTGCAAGGGTTGATTTGCACTGCTCAGTCCATCTGATTGATTGCGCGGGGCCTAACTGACTGGCGAATCAGCAAGACAGAAGCGAATCCATCCAGTTTGGCAAGCAAGTGCTTAGTTCCAAACAGCCAGGGCCAGGGTCATCATTTCCAAGCGCCACGCAGCTTCGGAGCAGCCTCAGCCTAGAGAGTTGTCGCTACAAGGTCTAGTCTAGATGTCGTTGGGAATCGTTTCATTGGGAATCGTCTCACCTGTAGTAACAATAAAGCAGGGAGGGGGGGAGCGGGCTAAAGAAGAAAAAAACTGTTCCCGTTCTGTCGTCCTGCAGCGGAAATTCCAGGCTTCGCACCAGCCCAGCACGCTCCCACTCGGCTCGCTTCGCCTTGAGGTCATCATCAGCCCAACATCTTGGGTCCTTTCACTGCACCACGAGCTCTAAGCAACAGCTCGGCAAACAGAAGGGGAAGTCACGAAACGAACGGCTTTCACCACCTTTTTGCAACAAAGCTGTGCCATAACTTAGAGCCAGAGGATCTCGTCCTCCCGCACTAGAGCTGCCACACCTTCGCTGCCACGCTCAAGGACCTTAGCTTACAAGAATCCATGAATCATCCAATTTCATGCAGAACGAGGGCCTACTCTGAGCCTGAGCCTGCTACAGATTGGCGAAATCCGCTGTTTGTACGAATGGCCGCCAACTGCAAGGGAAAAACTTGAAAATAAACCTGTTGGCTCTGTGGGGTGCACTATTCTGCTTCCTTGCTTCATCCTTTCCCTGCTTTCATTCCTCTCGCTGCTTCTAGATATATGTCGATTACACCAACAATTGCTGGTGGTGAAACAATCTTCATGAGGCCCTTAGTTAAACCCATTGGGTCTTTCAGGAGCCGGTGTGACACTCAACAAACGCCAAAGCTCAAACAAGCAGTTGTTCGAAAACTGCTCTGCTTCCAACTATGCCCTGCTTGTACCTTATATGGTATACACGTACAGTATGTTCTATGTCTATATCGTGTTCTCAAAACCCTTTTTAAAGTACTGTATCATGTTTCTGGTGCTTCGCACCAAAAGCCAGCATCTACAGCCCGAATGCTCATCCTGGCCCTAGCCCTAGCCATCTTCAGAGTGGCCATTTGCTTCCGCCAACCATTCGGAAAACACCCGAAGGAGGAGCTTGCGCGGAACGTCCAGATCCAAAAAGCCTTTGACCGTGATGATGTCCAAGTTTGGCTTTAAAATCACCAAGGCAGGGTCAGAGCGGTGCCGAAAGCGGACACTCAGAGTTCGCCATAGGTGGTCGCGCTGCCTTGGCGAGTCGAAAGGCATCACCATCCAAGGTGCTGGGGGTGCAGGCCGGCCCACTGTGCGTGTGAAAGCATCCCAAGTGGTGTCAAAGCTGCACAGAACCACTTCGAACTTCTCCGTTGGTTTGTCCTCAATTTCTGGATCGCGAAGATCTAGATACAATTGGGCGACACGGCGCAGGAGTTCTTTGTTAAGCTGCAGCAGCGAGCTGGGATAGACCTGCTGGTCAACACTGCTGGATGTCATGACAATGATGCCAATGAGCGCTGCATCGTGCAAGGCCTCGGTAGTATCAATGGGGAATTCTTTGTAAGCAGTGCCTTTCAAGAGTACCGGTCCGAAGTGGCCCAGAAGACCATCCTCCCGGGTGGGTGGAGTGAGCACAATCTCCTTAACAAGCTTGTGACTCTGAGTGTCACCCTCAAGTAGTCGGGAAACAAACTCTTCACGATCCAGCCTGCGATCCCGTTTTCGGTCCATCCGCACAAAAAGATCTTCAAGTTCCTTCTTCGTCCACGTAGGCCCTTCTAGTCTGACGATGACGTGGCTCCACTCATCTCTATCTATGTAGCCATCGCCATCACTATCCATCCGGAAGAATGCCTGATTCAGAACATCAAGTGCTTCATGTCGTTCAACCTGTGCCCACCAAGACTGCAGTTGTTTCTCCGCTTTGCTAATCAGTGCTTCATCCACTTCAGAGCTCTTGGCCCGCCCGATCAGCGATTCCAAGGTCTCTGCGTCCTGGCGGCGGGCGTGGCTGGGCAGCGGTCGGCAGCCCTTCTGCAACGCCTTCGTTGCTGCATCCTTCACTTCAAAAGGCACAGGGGACACAGCGGTCACGGCAGGGGCTTCAGCACTTTCTGCACCTTCGGTGGCTTCGGTTGCAAAGCCCGCCATGGCAGCCATGCGGCCTACTTCACAGCCTCATCCTGTTTGGGATGCTCTCCACACCTTTCAACTATTATACTTAACAACTGAACAGCTTGCCTTTGATAATTATGGGGCTGTCTTGGGTAGCAGGTGCATTCGCACAAATACTACTTGGAACTGTGTGCATGCACCATTTGCAATCTATATAGAAGCTGAATCTATAGTGCAAACACACTGTCCAAAGACTCTTTGCACGATCCTGCATGTGTGCGTTTGCCACAGTAAGCTCACTGAAGAACTCCCAAGTAACACAACACAAACAAACAAATGCATGATCCCATGATCGTCGTTTGGGAGGTGTATATATTTCTTTATGTGAGTGTCAGATTTGGGGACACTGCTAGCTCATCTGTACAGAGCTGTAGGTGCTGCAAGGAAAAACTCCACCGCCATCGCACTTGCCTTTTTGAAAGGAATTTCCCTGGGAGTTTTCCACAGAATAAAACTTAGCTATATCACCAATCTCACACAACACTTCGCCGGTCCTTGGTGGTTTCTCCGTTCGGCAAAGCTCAACATGTAGCTAGCTCACCACTCAGCTCGCTCACAGCTTACTCCCTACAGAGCTTGGCTCAGCTCCCTAAAGAGAGCTTCGCCGGCTCAAGACTTCGCTAGCTCAGCATCACCTAGCTCAACACCACGTGTGCTTGCATGGCAACATGAGTGTCCCATCTCTGCTGCGTTTCTTTGAAGCTCCTGCTGTCCTGCCCCAGTGGAGGCTATACAGTACTGCTTTTGATGTAAATTTGGGGACGAGGGCATGGATGTACAACACATATTTCTCACATCAGCTACATTGGGAAGCATTTTGGCCCTTTGAGTCATACAGAGCGTAAGGCCTCAAACCTTCATGAAAGGGCCAAGGTGGCCAAGGGTGGCCAAGTTGAACCTTTGGGGATATGCTTGTCAATGAGTCAATAGGAAGGCTCGTCCAAGTCTAAGTGAAACAAAGAGCGGCCAAAGCAAATCACCAAAGAGCCCGGCCAAAGCACGCAAGCGCTGCGCAGATTCTGGAGTGTTGCCCCACACCTGTGACCAAGTTGACATTCTGAGGAAAGCTGGCTTCAAGCGCTGCTCAACACAAAGCATCAAGCATTGCCGCACAGCCGGCTTGAAACAGACATTTTCTCAGCTTTGTGCCGATACTCCAGGTGAAACTTTAAGTTTGCATCTCACCCACGTTTGCAGCCATATCCATTTGGACCACCATTGGTCAAGTCACGTTTTCCATTGCACAAAGCCTTCCCAGCAGTGCCTTTGGCCCCTCCCATCCAATGCATGATCTCAGTGGTTTCATCATCAATGTGTGCTTCACCGCCACGCTCCGCACCACGGTTGTATTGCTTTCCGCTTGCCATGATAACTTTGGAGGTAAAGTGCTCTTGGTCTCCATAATACAAATCGTTTAAGCAAATCTGTTCATTGCTTGTGCACCGCAAGGAAGGGGTCCCAATGCGTGCATTCTTGAGGAAATTGTACCCCGCCCAGTGCGCGTCGAAAGTGTCCTGGAAAAGGTTCTGGGTAAATTGCGCATTTTTTGCAAACATCAGGCCCCCATTGATGCGGCGTGCTCCGTTTTCATCCAGCCAATCTTCATTGGTCAAGAATAAATCCTTACCCTCCGCATCTAGAATGGCAGCAATTCGACGAAGTGTGTCAAGCTGTGGCTGAACCAGGGCCGCATCTGCATCTAGCATTAAAACATGGGTAAACCCCTGCTTGCTCAGCAAATAGTCGGACATCATCAAATGCTTTTCCCAGTTGTATGTCTCACGCTCATTCATCTTAATGCATGCCTGCAAGCTCTTCTTGCCACATTCCTTGATCATCCAATCTGGCAATTGAGGCTCCGTGGGGTAAGCTCGAATCACCATGACGTGGCCGTGCTTCTCTGCATGAGCACGGTTGGTCGCGAGAATTGCACGCAGCCAATCTGGACGCTTTTCCAGCTTGCGATTGTCCTTCTTGTTTCCCCATGTGCTATGAGAGTCCGACAGGACAGCCTGCAGTATGATAATGCCCCCACTTTCCTCCGCACGCGCATCAACAACCAGTGCATCCTTTCGGACCAGCCAAGTTGGGCGTGTCTCTGAGATTGGTAAACCTGCGAAAGGATCGACTGGAGGAGGCGTTGGAGGCAATGCACCAAGTTCGGGAAGCCGAGGGACTTGCGCTTGATATACATTCCACTGATCTGATGCTGGACCTTCTTCTTCGCCAAAGGGCGCGCAACAACGACACAACCAGTCAGGATGGCCAGGGCTGAACATGAAGTATCGTCCACAGTCCATTTTTGTGGCCACCAGCCCGTCACACTCCTCAACTGTTGGGATGTTGCCCAATTCTAGTGCTTGATCAGCGCATTCGGCTTTCTTGGCAAAGATTTTGGGCTGATACTTCCCGTTCACACCATCTCTGGTTTCACCGTGCGGTGTGTCTGGCTCAGGTAGCCTCGACGGTGCAGGTGACTGCGGCACAGGTGCGGCTCTTGACACAGGTTCTTCTATGTGGTCATTGAAAGCCTGGGAAGTGCTAGTTGGGCCAGGTGCAGGCGTTGGCACCTCAACCCGGTGGTCGGCTGTGACAGCCGCTCGTTCCAAATTGAATTCTAAGTACAGGCCAGGAATTCCAACACAAGCAGCGCCCAAAACAATTGGTAGGGCTCCTCTACAACCCTGTCGCCGTGTTCCAGTCATGTGCCACTGAGGCCATGTTCATGGCGCTGACCTTCCCGCCCCATGTTTTCACAGCCCAGTTTTGAACGCGCTTTGAAAAGTGGCGGCCAAAAGCGGTTCCAGCTTCTTCTGCGGCGCCAAGTTGACATGTCAAACAAAGAACTCACCTTATATCAGAAAAGAATCCAACATCAAGTTGGCATGTTCCACCACCACAATGAAACTCCGGATCCAAATGCCACGCCTTTAGGAATGACGCTGCCAGCGCCTCTCCAAGAGTTCGGCCAGCCTAGCCAAGTGGCACCACTCCTCACCCCACCAGGAATCCTTTGAATGAAACCTGTATCTTTGAGGTTGGTGTGATCCATTTTGTTTTGAATCCCAGCGTTTGGAGGAGATTTCTAGTTCTCTAAAGAGATATGCCACAAAGTATTTCCGCTCAAATTGTTTCACCATACCACTGTGCTTGACCTGCCCGTCTTGCAGTGCTTCAGCGAGTCGGGCTGCCGCTTTGGCTTCGAAGCTGCCCTAGAAGAAGAAGAAGAAGAAGAAGAACAAGAACAAGAAGAAGAAGAAGAAGAGCAAGGGAACACATAGACAGCTCCTCCCCTATACCCCAAAGAATGTGTGCAACAAAGCAATGGCTGCAGCACTTGCAATGGTTTCATGTCATGAGCTATGAACAATCTTTTGACTGTGCTCCTCTTCCCCATGAGCTGCAGCCTGCTTGAAAGCATGACTGAATGGCAAAACAACGCGCTGAATTTCCAAACAGTCAACTCCCTTGGTCCAAATAGATTGATATTCTACCAAACCACACGCGGATAAATTCCTAACCTAACCATTGAAGCAATGGATGTCATTGGGCAAATGCCATTCCGCACCGCCTGCGCTTCCTTCCGAGCTTCCTCTTTAGGCCTTGCTACCCCAACGGTCAGGATTTCAGACATTGTCCCTCAAGCCCTGGGGGTCAGGCGGGTCAAAGGGGTCTGCTGCCTCCACATCGCTGTGGTCAAAAACCACCTCAAGGACATGTCACGTTCTTTGGCGCTTCGGGTGAACATTACGGTATAATTCACCGCACTCCTTTCAAAGCAAAGAAGAAAAAGTACATGAGCTCAGTTTCCGACAATCTCTCCAAGGTTTTGACCTCGAACAAGCTTCGAGCCCATAAAAATTCCCAAAGTACATTAGGATCTCCCATTGTGATCGTCTAACTCTTGGAAGGAG
The DNA here is from genome assembly GCA_963970005.1 of Durusdinium trenchii. Taxonomy (NCBI): domain Eukaryota; class Dinophyceae; order Suessiales; family Symbiodiniaceae; genus Durusdinium; species Durusdinium trenchii. The sequence goes on along the minus strand of CAXAMN010013559.1, from coordinate 26,686 downwards.
CGCTCTTTTTTGACTCCATGGCTTATCCAGCCAATATCTGCAAGCGGTGCAACTGTGTTAGCCCACGCGCCAGTGCAGCCTGAAGTTGCTGCTTTAGCTGTCCCAGATCAGCATCACAAGCAGCTTTGGACGCAGAAGCTACATTTGCATCATCTGCCCCACACTTCTTCATGGATTGCTTCGACAAACCATTTCGAATCCAGTTCTCACGAATGGGTTCCAAATCACTTGGGACAGGCTCTTGCCAGCGTTTCAATTGCGATGCGGCAAAGGATAGTTCCATTTCTCCAAAGTCCGGAGTGGATTGCGAAATGCCATTCAATGGCACTTGGTCAGGCGTCTGCATTGTGGCCTGGGAAATTCGTAAGCCAGGCTCCTGAGTGACACCCTGCAAAGGTGAATTGAACCTGTCCAATTGCACCTTGTCAGGACTGAAGGACCACCTCGCCAGCACCTGGCTAGTTGCAGCTGCACCCTGATCTGTTTGCACACCAGCATCGCAGTGCAAGCTTGACGTCACTGGATTCATGCACTCCTCCAGCTGCGTCTGGGCAGTGTCTGTCTGCACTGCCATCTCCCCAATGCCCTCAATCTTGCTCGGCCGCAGGAGCTTCGATGGTTGAGGTATTCGAACTGGACTCTGGCAGTTCACTTCATCATCAGACCCAAAGCCAGCATATGACCTCGTAGGGCTCCTCAAGGCCGCCCGCGCAGGTGCAGCGGGCAAGCTGAGTGGATCCATTCTGGGAAACTCGGAGCTTAAAAGACCATGCAAGGTCGGCGTTCCTGCCTCGGAGGGACTCAAACGAGGCGGCCTAGCCAATTCAATTGAATTGCATGCTGCTTTGCGAGGACGGCCACATGAAACCATGGCAGCTGCAGACGCTGCAGCTTTGGCGACTTCCACAGCTGCGGCAGCATCTCTTTGCGGCGGCCCTCTGGGAGCACGCAGGGGGCTTGCAAACTCATTATGTCGAAAACTCTGAAGTTCTCTCTTCAATTTCCTTTCTCTCTTTCTCTCGCCCATTGGCACACATAAGCGGGTGGAAGCATTCTGTGGACCCATCAAATGAACGGCTGTCGGCGCTGGAGGGTTGCTGGAGGCGCGAGCCCTCTCAGGCTTGGCACAGGGAGCCGCTGGGGTGCGCAGCGCCCCGGAACTGCTCAGGCTGGTGGAGCCGTGTGAAGCAAAGACCGGAGCCCATGATGCCCACAGACCAGAGGATGGCTCCATCATCAGGGGTCGAGTCGGAGATGCCGCCGCCAGTTGAAATCGTTCCATGTCATTTGCTGTCCAGCCTGAATGGACAGAATGGAAGCCACCCGTGCCACCCGTGCTTGGATGTGAAAAAGGCATACCAACCGTGCTGGCTGTGTCCAAGTAGCTGAGCCCCTGATTCCCCGTATTGCCTTTGAAGCTGGAGCTTGGAAAGTGGCAAGGGCACGTTTTATACGCAGTACCGCTCTCACCCTCTTTGCAAAGTTGAACTTTCATGGGGGCAAGTACGCCTTCAGTGCTTTCATCACTTTGGCAAGGAAACCGTGGAGTTGACATTGGTGCCAAATGCAATGAACTGGTCGTATGACACACTGAAGGCCTGGCTGGTGCCAATATGGCCTCCCTGTTTGAATTTCCAGCAGATCGTTCCACGCTGATACTGCTGATGGATCCAAGCGACTCGTTGACATCGCTCTTGGGGTGGACCTCCTCGATGGGAACCACGCCATATCGCTCTTCAAAGCTGCGGATATATTCATCCAAGCGTCCAGTAGGACTAGTGGCCGTGTTTGGCATTCAGCATGCAACCCCAACAAAGCGACTGACCAGGTCGTCGAATTTCAACTCTGCACATGTGAGCACTCACAGTGGCTGCGGCAAATATCCAATCATACTCTGACTTTTGTTAGGCTGGGTGCTTACACTTTTTCCACCATGCAAGCAATGAACCTGTTCAAATGCTAGGACAAAGACAATCGCGGGGGCCCAGTGCCAGGCGCTCCCTGCGCCAGATTTTTGCCATGCGGTGATTCTTAAGTGGTTGTGGAAATATTTCATGTTCTGTTGTGTGGATATGCCATGGGCATATGTTGGCCAAGAGCTTGTAGAAGTCCCGTAGCTACAGTAGTTGTTGTGAATTGTTTCTTTGGCTTGGATCTGACCAACACGGCGGTCCTTTCTTGCTATTGCATGAGTTGCTGGGATGCACTTCAAACAACATTCATTTGCATTCCGGTTTCCAGCTCAATACTTGTAGTGATCCTAGCATCAACCACCGCGTCCACTTGCAAACATGCACGAGCCAAGACTGCGATACCAAATGAAGCAACACGGGATATACTGTAACATGTTTAAGCAAACACCTATATGTCCTTATCGTTGGACCTTTTACCCCTTCAAAACCACGCAGGACCATCCACAAGCACGTAACCTGAATGGCACGGTTTTCCACCAAAAGTTTATAAAGATTCACGTAGTGGCACTCTGGTGGGGCTGCAATAGATTACTGCCACAGTGCTCGTTTCCAAGAATGCTTGGCAGGCAATTTCCGAAACAAAGCGTCTGTTGCCTGATTTTGTGGTATCGCTCTGGGGTTTCTACTGGGCGAATCTTTTTGCAGGCCTTTTTTTTAGTTTACCGGAGGCATAGGAGCACGTATGTTTTACTCAACCACCCCCACCTTTTGGGCAGCTACCCGCCCACGTGTAGGCCTCACTTTTTTCGTGTGTGTCCAGTGTTTTTTCCCTCGGACTGCCCTGCGTCAACTTGCTCACTCACAATACTTGCAGGCGCTCGAAGCTTAGGATGTTCAACCTTTGGGACGTGCACATTTTTGTGTTGTTTCGTTTGGCTCTCACACTCTACTATATAATATATACATTTTTTGGTGCCATGGGCGCGGACTCACGCCCGTTGGCGGCGCCATCTATGCCTAGTGTGGCCTAGCACGCTGGACCACCACCGACGGTTTGCCGCCCCTCAATTATTAACATGAGCGTCAATTTAACATAGCCCATAGCATCAACATCCCACGCAAGTGCACATGAACGTTAACATGCCCCACCCCACCCCGGTTAACATGAACATTAACATAAGCCATAGCATCAACATCCCACGCAAGTGCACATGAACATTAACATGCCCCACCCCACCCCACCCCAACTACTTAGACATGTCGTAAACATGTACAAGAAACAAGAACATGTGAATGCTTCCACGGTTGTGCAAATCCGTGCCACCAAAAGCATGAGATACAGAATTTGCGTTTTCCTTGCGTCTACTAAATCCCGAAGACGCCGAATTAAATACACGGTTTCAGCGGTAGAGCGACCTTTCCTAAACCCGAACTGTAAAGGACGAGTGTGATCGTCCAACCCGTCTGACAACCGGTTTGCGACGAGTTTGGCATACAACTTGTAGCAAGTCTGGAGTAAGCTGATAGGGCGATAGTTTGTGGGTTCGGTGGCACTACCTTTTTTGGAATAACCCGATAACCTGCGCAAGCTTCCATTGAGACGGGCTCGTTAAATTAACTAAACAGAAACTTTCAGGCGTCCAATCCCTATCCTTGTGGGTGAACCCAAAATTATGTAGGAACGCAGTCTTTGCCAGCTCCCTTGCCGGGTTTTGACTGCCGAATAGCCTGCAGCACTTCTTCGTTTCAGAAATGGTCGGGACAAGTTGTAATATTGGTGCGGACGAGGGGCCAACCGGCTCACCCGCCTCCCGCCATTGGTTTCTAGCAAGATGGATTGCACAGATTTCCGCGTTATTGGCACCTGTCCCTGCATCTGTTGCGTCGGCAAGCATGAGCACACGCTGCGGGTTTGTTTAAGTTAGTGATTGGTCGCCAGTCGCCTGTGCGGAGCTGATTGTCCAGCCATTCGCGTTTGTCGTGCCTTCAACGCGTTTAATCTGCCGGTGCAGTTCCGCAATATGGTCCATGCGCCCTTGTGTGCGAAGGTGCCCCCTCTGCTCAATAAGTTGCAGTGTGTGGGGGGGGGCTGATCCAGGGGTGGCGTGGCGGGGCCCAGTGGTACACTTCGGGATATTATGGTTGATGGCATTCATTTATACCGACGAACTGAAAGTTGGAATGCCATACCGGCTTTACGATTGTGGCTCAGAATGCGTGCCTCATTTTCCTACACTTAAAATGCCTGCACGGCCCCACAAATAGTAAAAATTTAGGGCGGCATTCTGACTGTCAGTCCGGCTACAGTGTTTTGCATCAAATGAGCTCTATACAGTGATTGAATCATGTAAACACTGTGTATATATATATATGTGTGTGTGACTCTCACGTGTATATAGGCCTTCAATTGCTGCATGGCGCCAACTCAAATTTCTGAATTTCCCTCTTTTGGGCCAAGGCAGTAGGCAAAACATTTCAACAATACATATAGATTAGCCCAAGTACGCCTCAATATTTTTCCAGACACGTCTCAGGTACCCGTCAACATGCTGGGAGGCCTTCTAAGTGGTAGCGAAAACCTAGACCCCCCACCCCCTGGTATTCTCTGGTAGATGTGCGGAAATTCCATTTACCATGTGTTCGCAACGCTGCGCTCTTATCCACGCAGGAACCTGTTGTCTGCATCTTCACTTGTCGCAAAACAACCCTTTCCGTACATGTGGGGGCCTAGCACAGCGGCTTCACCGTGCACTTTTCCACGCAAGCCACGAGTTGAAACCGCCAACTACTAGCAAAGGACCTTAACGTTTCAATCTCTCAGTGTGGGCGTGAAGCTATTCAAAATGAGCCCGCCGTTCATCTTCTGGCAGGGCGTTTTGGAAAACATACGTGTTAATGATATGGATCCCACCTGCCGCCATAAGTAGCGATACATTTTTTTTAATACACTAGCAATGCGGCTGTTGACAGGCTGCACGCGAACTAATGCACTACATGCAAAGGGAAAACCTACGCCGGTATGTTCCTGCTGGTTGCTACGGGTAGTACTGAAAGTCATACAAATGTAGTTGTCGACAACATATTGGGTCGCGTGTTTTGACTTGGCCCCTTGCAAACACAGGGCCTCGATGTTGTGGGCACGCATGTAGTCAACCAGTTGCCTGCGCATGGCCAGCCTGAGAAGTGAGCGCGCCTTTAGAAAGGCAATCATGAGGGTAGAAGCATTTGGCATCTTATACGGCACACGTGGGTCCCTAGTTTTTTTCCAGGCGCGCAGATGGAAATATATTCGCGCGTTTCAAATGCCGTGAGGCTTGAGTGGCCTGGTTCCGAAGCGGGGTTTGTATATTCGACATGTACCATCTATATCCTTGTCGGTGGGCTCCGCCACGTTCGAGCCACCTTGCTCGGCCCTGGCTTTCCTTCTGTTGCCGAGGACCATCTATTGTTTTTGCGCCCCTGGACGCAGGCACGTGGGCAAATCCTTTGTCGCCCTCATCGTTGCTGCAGCCATCATATGCTCGGGCATGCTAATGTCGGCCCCGTCTCTTTGCTCTTGAAAAGTCTGCCACGCGTAGTGGTTCCCAAAGAACATTTTTTTTGTATGGGGTCGGCGTACACAACCGCGCATTGTCATCTTGAAGGCACACTATAGTATAGTGCAGTTTTCTCAAATGCCTTGGCGAAATAACTCCGAGTTGCTCGCGCTTGCTCGAACCACTGAGTTCCAAGGTTGCGATGGGACGAAGGCTGACAATGCTGGATGGGTGTCGTGAAGGGCCTGGTGCTTGTTTTCCGTATGCCCAGAATTCCGTACGGTCAGGATGTTGTAAAATTCTGGTTCGGAACTCTGCAGCACATCTACCCAGAGTTGATAAATAGCCACAAGTTTCCGCCCACGCGTCGAGGGTTGCCCTTCCATTGGTCGTTCTGCCATTGTTATGTCGAAGCGCACGCGGTACGCACACAGCCATGTCCGCAATGGGGATCGCCGCTCCACACCTTATGAACCAGGCAAGTGAGCTGTGCATCTGTCATTTCCCTCAAGGCAAATTTGCACCTCATCTTCTGTATGGTGGTGTTAGGCTGCATCTCCGAGTCGGCGTCACAGCACTGATCTTGAATTGTTGTTTTTCTATTTTGGTTTCGTACCAGCGTCCTTGGCACCATCAACAATTGTTGCTGCATCTTTGCCAATGTGGCTGCCCCTAAGTACAATGAACTAGTTCCACAACGCACAAGTTGCACGCGGTTCGCCATCGAGTACATTGGTCTCATCCGCACACAAATCGCTCAACAGCGCTTGATGTACGGACAAAATTTGTTGCATGGCGCACATTAGTGTGAGAGTTGCCAGAGTTATTGTAGGCTCACTGGTAGCATCTGCCTAGTAAAGTTTGGGGGATCTCCTGGCTAAGCTTCGCGTATCAGCTTGAAATCAAAACAGACCACGTGCCAGTTTGGACAGCACACGGCTGGCTTTAGTTTCGCTACGTCTCTGTGCTTGATAAGCTATCTCACGTATGACGGACCGTCGATGGGCCCAACGGGCCCAACGGGCCCCAACAGGCCGACGGGCTCTCGATGGGCATGTGACGCGCCCACGACGGACAACGGGCCCGCAACGGGCCAGCCAACTATCTGCATACAAACAATTAACTTAGTTCATTGCAGGTCATGTTTGGTGCTTGCTACAGCCCCAAACGAAAAACCTGAAGCCCACCAGCTGCTGGAACCTTTTGGTGCCACAAGGTCGGTACGTGTATGATTGTGCGTGCCCTCGCGTGGTCCGCCGCAGGCGACCTGCAGGGGAGGGCCGCAGAAGGATCAGAACAGTTGAAATGTCCAGCCGCGTGCGGCTGGTCATGGGGCTGGTCATGGAAACAGTCGCCCGCGCTCAACGACAAATAGTTGGCCGAATAACGCAGCTCCAGGTCTGCCATGTTGGTGACTGGTGACGTACAAAGCGTTCCTTCTAGTGGCAGTGCTGGAAAGCCGTTCGCACCCATGCCCTCTCTTGAAACCAACCTGCTTGAAACGTGTCATTTCGCATTCCACTCACCGGATGCGCGCACCCGATGCCATCATCACCATCGTGTTCAGCACCCTATCCTCAACGCATTGCAACTGATCCAAACCATGGCCGCTCAGCAAAGACCTTACCAACGACACCGCCTTACCAAGCACCAGTTTTCAAAACAGCTGTAACAGGCGAATGGAAAAACATGTGCACTTGTACTGTTGGACGGTTCGCGCCCATGTCCCTTTGCACTCTTAAATGTAGCTCGCTGCTAGCCCATAACAACCCAAAAAACAGGCACATGTTTCATGAAAGTTTACTCTCATGGACGATGGTGTGAAGGGAAGAATCAAGAAGTCGAAGCAGGGCTGACTTTTGGTGAGTCTAGGTTTCCCAGTTTCAATGTGTTTTTACCCCAAAACGTTTTCTGAGATGCTACAGTCCAAAAGGTTGTACATGTACATTGCCTTCACACTTGATGTTCTTCCGTTCGGTCCCTGTGCACTTCTTGGTTGCTTGGCATTCTTCGTTGCCTGTGTCCGTGCCCAAAAGACAAGCTTTATGGCCCTCATGGTGTCCCGACAAGAACTTTCAGGACGATCCTCCTTTCGAGATGCGCGTGAAAGTTCAATGGACACAATTGTTTTTGGTCGCAACGTCCGAAATCCTAGAGTTCATAGGGGTGGAACAAGGTCTTAAGGCCTCAAACACGTAATTTCCTCGTTTCCGAGTGGAATCTTAGTTAATTTTTCCGCTTTCTTCCCGCGTCCAATCATTGAAGTGCCCCGTGATGCCAAGTCAAAACAGAAAGGTTTGAGTTTTCTGCTGGTGCACTACTGCCCTCGCAACCACCATGGTTCCTTGACGGTTGTTCCCAAGGATGCAGATCTGAATACCTTTGTCATGCTTATATAATTCAGTGCTAGTGTTGTTCGCCGGTACACTTCACCGCAAAAAGATCATTCTACCTGCATCATTGCGGAGCAAAAAACACCTGCAAGCGAGGGTTCCCTTTGCGGGCCGCCCTCTGCACGCCTTTAGTTGCAAAAGAACCCCCCGCATTGGAGGCGCGAGCATCTGCCAACCCAGAAACGCGAAGTTCGCCCCATCCAACCTTGCCCAAAAACACCTGTGCGCGCGCAGCGTGTGCACGCACGCGTCGAGTCAAAGGCAACAACCAGTGAGGGCACTAATAATGCCGCTGTCATTGCCAAGGTGTTGGCACTTGGGCTATGTCACTCCCAAGGCGCGAGGCGGCAAAACGGGAAATTGTGTGCAATATTTTGCTGGTTTGCATCTCCCAGCCTCTCGTCTCAAGCACCAAGGTCGGAATGTCACAATTGGCTGGGCGTGGTTCTGGGCGGTGCTGAGTGGTGTGTGGCTGCAAGGGATCGTGCATAATCATTCCAAACAACATGTCGCAAGAAAAAACTGCCAAACCCCGCACTTCCGGCGAAGCATGCAAGCAAATTGGTTGACCAACATCTTGGTGTTTTGGCAACCGGTTTCCGGGCAGACCAGTGAACCACCCTTTTGTTTTCTCACGCCTGCTGTTTGTTCAATTTGGCCTACAGTGGAGTATGCGTTTGCTGCCCTGGCTTCTGTTCGTCCCAATTCAACAGGTTCGTCCACCAAGGCATAGACACACGGGTTCGTCGACGAATGCGTTGCCAAGGTGGCGTCTAAATGTGTAAATGTTCGTCTGTTTGCAGTCGCACGCCAAATATTTAGAGCCTTTGGCCTTGTTTGCCGCAAGTGGGTTTCAAGCCATGTGCAGCCCAAACAGGGTTGTTCAAAGGACACAAGTAAAAAAACAGGATTGGAACCACGAAAGCAAATCAGTGCACGAGCATCAAAACCAAGTCGACTTTGATCGCTTCCGGGGTGTGGTTGGCTTAGATTTTTGACTGGAATGTGTTGCCGCAGCAGACGAACTTGAGACAACGAGGGGTGGTTGGTGAGCAACGAAGGGCGGGTAGCAGCAGCACCAGCAAACCACCACTAAACCAACAGCACCAGCACACCAACAGGGTAGCAGCATACCACACGCCAGGCAACCAGCAGCGCAAAATCAGCAGAAGCACCAGCGGCAAGCCAGCAACAGCAACAGCAAGCAACAGCAGCAGCAAAGCAGCAAGCAGCTGCAAATTTAAGAGAGGAGGGGGTGAACGAAAGGTAGCTATCATATGTCACGCTCATGTCATGGTTGCAAAAGTTGGTGCCCCCGAAAAGGTGGGGAGGCCTAGAAAACGAGAAGGGACTTAATACAAGAAGCGCAGCAACAGCAGCAACAGCACCAGCAAGAAAGGCAAAGAGACACAATGTTAGGCAGTTCGCATCTTTTGATCCGAAGGCGCTCACGGTATGAATGATAAGAACAGATACTACACACATCTGTGCACATGTCAATGAACTAGAATCTCTCACGAAACTCGGCCCTTTTCGAACCTTGCTTTGAGCCACTTGTTGCATAGATAAGAACAGATACTTCACTGCTCTTGACTGTACGTGTCATCCATGCGCAGGGGTCATGTCCACTCTACTGACTAGTGACACCCCGCCTTAAGATTCGTGAAATGAAGGAAATCTTGTTTCCATACCAAATTCTAAATTCCATCAAAGTGAAATTTGCCACTCACTTCGGCTATTTCTTCGGCTCATGCACTGAGTGACCATGGAGGTGACTTTTCATCACCCATCATTCCATTCGTCGTCATGTTCGACCATTACTTCCTCTTCTTCGTCTTCACCGTGGTGGTGTGCAATCCATGCACTGGGATCTTCACTTTCTTCCAACGGCCCGTTGATGTCGGCCTCGTTGGGCCTATTGTCGGTGTCCTCATTTGCATTCTCATCACCTTCACATTCGCTTCCTGAGGTTGTCTCATTGCGTGAAAAGAACGAAAGGTTGCTGCCACTCTCAATCCACTTGTTGAAGGTTATCACGGCAGCATGAAAAGCCTTGGGCTTGTTCTGATGCATTATCCCGAGTAGATGCTGGAGGAACCGCAATGTATTGCGACCTGATCTGATTTCATCTCGCCATGTAGCATCTCTTGTCATCTCCAGCTCTCGGATGTACTCATTCAAATTGCGGCAAGCTAATGTCAATGACACTTCTGGTCCATGCCCTTCGTTCAACAATCTTGCCCTCAACTGTTGAAGATCTTCTGGAAAAATGGGAACTCCCTCAAGTCCCCAAACCACCATCGACCTCATTGAGCCAACGACAAACCATTCTGATTCGCTCCTCAGCACCGTTGAATTTTTCAACTTCACACCCCCTTTCGAAGCTCACATGCCACTTTGGACAGTAGTGAGTCGCTGTGCAAACAAACGCTCGTTCTCACAGCGCAAGCAGACACCATAAGAAGCCACTCTCACCTTACCTCTCAGGTATTGGCATTGGCGGGCAGTATGGAATTTGGAACCATGTGAGCTCGCAAATACCTCCTTCACGGCATTCACTCGTGGCCACTCAGAATCTCAGAAGTTGCTGTGTTCACAACACCAGCCGGCTCGCCAGCGGCAGCGCTCGCAGCAGCAGCGCTTGAAGAAGCACCAGCGCCTGAAGAAGCAACAGCGTTCATCACTGGCTCTTGCGCCTCTGGCTTTCTAGACTTAGGCTTCTCCTGTCTCAAAAGGCTCTTCACCATTCCAATAGCGCTCAAGAGCTTCACAAGCAGCATCAGCGCGCCATACAGCGCCAGCATAGCAACGCAGCTGCCCTCAAACGACAACATGGCTTCCCACGCGGACGCCCCACACACACAAACGGCTGCGGAAAAGTTCGGCGAAGAAAAGTTCTCCGAAAGGAAAGAAAAGAAGGAAGGGAGAGACGACTCAAGGGTCATTTCGACATGAGCACGGCTTTCCTTCCTGACAAAAACAGTCACACTGTTCAACTGATTTCCATTCTCTCGAAGTAAGATGGTCCCACAAACCGAGAAAAGACTCATGAAGTACCTTTGTGTCACAAAACCTGATCCAATTTCGCCGACTCTCGACAAACTCTACAGTAAACAGTCTATAAGGCGTGAAAACTCACAGTTCTCTATCGAATTCAACGGCATCTCACGCACGCCTATTTTCCATCTCGGAAGCTCATCGAATCACATCCGTGAGTTCACAAACGAAAGAAACTGCGCTAACAACTAAAGGCCCTCGGCGAAGCGTTGTCGAAGTCGCTTGTCGCTTCACCTCAAAGTTGCACAGTAGCAAAAACTCTCACAGATATCGTGCAAATCTCATTGAGTATCTTTCTTTTCGATTATAATCAACTGCATTGAATGGTGCGTATCTCTCAAGACATCGACACTGAAAACGAGAATCCAACCGTTTGGTCAGAAGTTGGTTGGAACTCTGAACCCTGAAACGTTTGCCTATTCGAAGTCCACTCTGGGTCTCTAATCCCATCGAACATGCATGACATTCACTCTGATACGCCATTCCGTGCTTTTCGAAGAAGTTCTCAAGTTCCTGATTCTTCCAATATTGATTGAACTTGGGTAGCTCGAAGGAACCAGTCAGACAAACTCCTTCAATGGACTTGATCTCATCAAGGTACTTACCGGATGACTTCAGAAGATGAAAGAACTGTTTCTCATGCTTCTCATTCTTCCCCCGAAAGTACAGAAGGGGAGATGCGCCCTTGCAAGGGAGCGAAAAGTGGACTAAACATGATACCTGGACCTGGGATCCACGCGGATGGCAGTCAAATGCATCACGGAGTTCCTCCAGGACCTGACGACGAATTGAAAACTCTTCAAGACGTGCATGAATGCCCACATACCTAATTGAAGTCACACTCCTGGCAAGCTCCAGATATCACAGACCCTCGGCCACAAGCAATCTCCAAAACAACAAAACGCAGGTTCCTGTAGCGCCTATCGGATTCCTTGATGACTGAAACATCACCAAGGTCCACAACCTCGTTCAAGCTTCCTCTGAGTGCCTCGCATGGCGGCGGCAAGCTGGCCAACAAAGTAAACAGCATCAAATTCAAGCTGAAACACATCCACTGCCATGGCAAGCAATGCACTGTTGGCTCGGAAGCGCTGAAGATGTACCTGTAGCCGATGTTGCAGTTGAAGCTCTCGGCGGAGTGATAGGTTCCGCCCCAACAGCTGTGATCAAAGATGGTTCCGACCCAAAAGCTGCAACGAGTCCTTCACGGACAGAAGATGTCGGAGAAACACTCCCAGTCCTCTCGCTCCTCATCGACTGAAGCCTTGTAGGCGGAGGCGTCTTCGGAGCTGGAACCTCAGTCGGAACATATGAGCCGATCTCACTCGGCGGCGGAGGTGGAATCTCTGGAATCACTGTTGGAGGGGACTCCAATGGCGACGGCGGGCGGCGCTGCCTCTGACTCTGCCTTCGGAGCTGGCGAAACCACTGGAGATGATGCCTTCGGCGTTTCTTTTTTGCACGGGTGGAGACGCCATGTGCGCAGAGGTTGCACAGGTCATCTTATGCTAGTAAAGAGAAAGAGAGAGTTACGATCCAGGTTGCAGTAGAAAAGACACCCCGAAGACCAACAAACCCAACGCAACCCCAACCCAAAACCAAACAACACAAAACCAAAACCAAAACCAAACCCCCAAAAAGCAAAACTGCAACCCGGGGTGTAGCTCAAGCGGCCGTGTAAGTCAAAATGAAAGCAGGTGAAACAGGGGCGATGAATTCGGTTGGCTCTCAGTACATCTTCGCGACGATGGAGTGCTGAGTTTCATTCCTTGCAACAGCATACTCCTTTTTGCGCTGACATGTCGCGCTTGTCAACGACAGTGTGTCCTGAAGCAGGTCACAATGGGCGAACTTGCGTCGCGAGAGCATTCTGGAGGGCATAGGAATGCCTTGCAGGCAGCAATTGGTGCATACATCATTTGGTGTCGGTTCCGTACAAAACTGGATTTGGCGCAAGGGAAAACCACTGCCAGTAGCTTACAATAGCTTCGGGCTGTTGCAAGCAAAGCTGCAGCGTCGCCGCTTCCACGCAGGCTCGAAATTGAGGCAAACCTACAAACGGGGACAACTCCTCCCCGAGGGGAGGAGAGTGACAGTGACTCCAAAACAGCTTAGCCACGGGAGTCACAGAAAGACAATCGTCCCCTAGAGGTCGAAGGGGATAAACTGTGTCGCATCATCTTGTCACGCAAACCTTGTGCAAGGCATGTGTAAGCCGTTGGTCGAGAGTCTGTACCATGCAAAGCCCCACTATCTAGGTGAAACAAAAGTGAAACGCCGTTACCCTATATCTAGTATACCTCGAAGGCCTGTACTCTTTGTACTCATCCAGGACCGCCACTAAGGTGGCAGCCTGGGCGCTGTCTATCTACGCTGTTGCGCTGTACGGGGTTGCGCAGCAGGACCGACACATCGGTGCCAGCCTGGGCGAGCACACTATGTCAGTGTAGGTCCCTGTGTAGTTCTTCATCGAATGCTTCGGCATTGAATGCCCTATACTACTCCCTTGACTTGCCGGTAGGGATTAATACATTCTGGCATGTTGAACTTGCGGCACATCTCAAAGGCGTCACATTCAGCATATGGTCCTCTCCATGTGGTTTTATCTTCCATTTTGAGGAGCCGCCTGAGTTGTGTGCATCCTGAGAATGCTCGGTGAGCAATATATAGCAAAGCAGGCGGGGTGTGCACTTCCCGCAGTGAAGAACATAACAAGAAGGCTTCTTTCCCTATGCGGCGTAGCCTCTTCGAAAGACAGAGTTGTTCCAAGTGCGAACAGTGCGCAAAGGTCGAACCCCAGATAGCAGTTAGTTCAGTACGAGAGAGATCAACTCGTTGTAGCCGCTTGCAGTTTTCACATGCAGCTGGCCCTAGGAAGTTGAAATCACCTGGCAAATCCAACCGGTCAATCCCGACCCAAGGAAACATCCCTGTATTATATAACGTGTGCAATTCGAGGGGTCGGCTTCTGACTTCTCGAAGCTAACCTGCCGAAGTGCAAGGGCATCCCTCAAAGGCATGCGGAGAGAGCTGGGCATTCGGGGCCAGCAGGTTGGCGGTGTCTTCGGCAGCTCCTATCTGGAACAAAGAGCAGCATTCCTCAAACACACCGCGTCCAAATTGCTTGCACCCTGGGACAAGAACAGTTCTGAGCTCATAGCACTTCTGGAACGGTCCTGCAAACATACAACAGTGTCCGGTAGCTTTACGATTTGTAGTCGCTGGCAACTTTGCCAGGCGGCCTCACCAATGGTGTGGACGCCAGTCTCCACCTGTACATGTCGAATATCTGAGACGCGCGAAAAGGCATTGGGCAGCACACGATCGCTGTCTTCGGCAGGAACAAAAATAGCTTTGGCTCTTTGCCGCAGTTGTCCTTTGTGTTCCGCCTGTACGAAACACCGGCGCAGAACGAGGCTAAAGCGGTTGCATTCATGCAGGGTATCCCAAATAGGGTCAGCAAGGATTCTCTGCGCGCTCGTACTGACGAAGCTTAGCTCGCACCCAAAGGTGCTGCGCTTGCCTATGAGTGGGAGACTCTCAATTAACGCATTCTCAAACTCGCTAAGGCGATCAAATTCTTGTAGTTCGATTGGCAGCTGGATTTCATCCCCAGCCAGGGTGACCAGGATGAGGTGGAAGACAACAGATCGCTCAGCGCTTGCTGGTGTACTGTCTTGCGAAGAGAGTTCTCCAAACATCTCAGCCTTTCTTTAGAGGGCACGTGTGCGTGACGCGGCTTGAGCCAAAAAGAGACATTGGACTCGGGCAGGTATGGGCCTATTCACAATATGCTAGCTCCTCTTTCCCTCTCCTAGGGACGTGTTTTTGGGTGCGTTGACTACCCCGTACCGATAAATAGCAGATTCCTCCGGGGACGGTTAGTGCCTGACACCCTTCGAAGGCATTGGCTGCTACTTGTAGACGGCGTCTGTCGGCCTCGGCGCCGCGATAGGTGAGGCATACTAGTTTGCTACACCCTGCAAAAGCTCTGTGTCCAATGCTGTGAAGCTGCCGTGGAAGCGCTACTGTACACAGCAGAATACAGGCTTCAAACGCCTCAGCGCGACTACCACAACTCAAGGTGCCTTCCACACGGGTGGACTGCACTGGCGTGCTTAGGCTCCTGGAGAAGTGACTGCGGCTGCTGAGAGCCAACGCGGCTGCAGGTGTGGATACAACACCAGGTCGTCAAGAACCGCTTGAAATGAAGTATGTATGGCAACCATGCACCTTGAGTTATGTCTCGACTGATAGTGTTTGGTATCGATGCACCATTTGCATGGCTCTTTGCTCTGCAAGATGGGTGATATCTGCGTTCACTGATCCCGCCTGATCTTCTGTCTCGTGGAGGTATAGTTCTTTAGTAGGGGCATCCTCCTTGGTTGGTGTGTGAGGGCCTGGGTTTTCAGGAGGGGTCGCAGGCATTTGTGGGTTTGCGACACCAGTCATGGAAGGTCTTGCTGCAGCAATGCTGAGTAGACCTGTGGCGGGCATTGCGGATGTGTGCAGTCGGGAGTGAATTGCTTCGATCAGCCCTTGTCCTGGAGCCCGCTTCTGCTGATCTGCGGCAGGTTTGGCTGCCTTGGATTTGACTGCTAGGGGCCCTTGCCTCTTTGGTCGTGGGGCTACGTGGGGGGCGGGATCCTCCATTGACCTCCTGCTTTCCGGCTCCGCCGGGCTGGTGGGACTGAGGTAGGGTTTACTGTCTGGTCTACTCCGTGAGGAGGGGCTGCTGAGACGGCTGGCAAGCTTGATTCCCATCTATTTCGCCTCTTCTTCTCCTCTGCAGGGAGGTGAATGGGGCTGGTATTCGAAGAAGATGCAAGAGGGCGACCATACGGGTGACCACCATTGCTCTTTTTATTACCATCACTAGCTGCTGCATTTGTGCCTGCAGAGGGCGACCTTGCAGGGTATGCAGGGATGGCTTCAGGACTGTTGTCAAGGTCAATCACTTTGTCCGTGGTGCCACTCTCAGTTTCCTCTGCATGCTCCCCCTCACTCTGCCCTCTTTGTTCAACAACAAAAGCTGCTGCACTGGTGTCCGGACTCGCAACGGTCCCAGTGCGCCTTTCCTGCGCTTTGTCTCCTTCACTGGAAGAGGCAATTGTCGCGGCTGGCGTCGCTTCTTCAGATGGCTCTGTGGCATTGGGCTGGGAGCCGTCATGCTCTTCTTCTGTGCTGCCAATTGTGACAGGGGAGGTTGGGGATTCATTCGGCTTCTGGGCTGACAGGCTCAGGTACTTCTGTCGGGAGTGCTGGTTCTGCACTTTCGTCTGATGAGGCTGATTTCTGCCAGAGCAGCACTGTCTTGTGTGTTGTGCGTGTGGGCGGCATCCGCGAGGCGGGCATGCAGTTGCTGCCAGTAGCAACCATTTTGTAGCAGGCCTGGCCGGGGGGGGGAGGCGAAGGGGGGATTCCGGTTGGTTCAGCTCAATCTTCCACCGCCAGGCATCATAGATCTTGTGGAGAGACTGTGAAAACACGGAAGCGAGTGCGACCCTTTTGCGAATCCCGCTCTTGAGCCAAACATAACAGTCGGTTTGACTGTATGTCTGTTCGTCCTTCTCTTCTCTGAAGAGGTCTGACTGGTCACAGTCGTCCAAAACATACTAAAAGTACAAGAAAGCATCTCCAAACACTCTCAAGCAAAGCTAGGCTATACACAGCTCATCTCAAGCACTACAGCTCTACAGCCCAGCTCCATGATCCATCTGCCAGCTTAACCCTTTTGTACACAGGGGCCGCTGGCGGCGCGGCCGCGGCACTTGATCCTCCTGGTACGTTTGGCGTCTGCGGAGTCCCATAGAGCCCAGCTGTAAAGGCCTGTGGAGGGTACACGGGGCTCGGAGGAAATCCTGACGGTCCCGGAGGGGTCAAGGAACCTGGCATCAACTTCGGCTGGACAGGATGGGCTGCCGTTCCCTGAGTCGCTTGCGGCACAGTCATACCAGCAGGCGCAACCTGAGGTGTCACATTCCTACCCGCAGGTGCAATCGGGGGTGGTGGCAACTTGGCTGAGGCCTTTGGATCCTCTGTCTTGGTCGACTTGGATTGCAGTTCCACCAACTTCTGCAAATGGCCGCTGATTGCCGCAAGGTGAGTCTCCATGTTGTCCATACTCTCTGAGGTGCTTTCGGCGATGCGGACATTTTTCGATAGATGCTGTTCCACCTGCTGAATCATCTTTGCAGATGAAACCACAACATCCTTCATCGATTGATTGACCGCCTTGCCTGGGCCGGCCAGCTGCCAAAGCATGTTTTCAAGAGTCCTGTGGGTTTGCTTCTGATTCTGCTTGGAATCATCCACTGCAACCCGCGTCGCACTTTGCACTCCCACAATCGCGCCAGCGAGCTCGTGGATCTTTTCGGCCAACACGTTGAATTGCTTCTTCGAGCTGGTGTCGTTCTCTTGTAGCTGAGTCATAAACTCCGACATGTGAGCATATAGATCTCCCAGCTTGGAGAACCTGCCTAAGCACCAGCGCAGCATGTCGCAAGTAATCCGCCGAGGCTAGTGCTGTGCCTCTTGCCGATTCCGGGAGGGAACTAATCGGAGCGAAATCGCTGGTCTCCGGCTGAACTAGGCCTTGAAAATATACAAAAGCCCAAAAGCTGGCACCCGCGCGCAACTGCTGCTGGCGGATCACCATGGCACGCCGCCTGATTCCCAACTCGCGATAACTCATGCCTGATCGTGGTCCGTTCTCATCAGGAAGACGAGTCTCATCGAGCTCAGTACCCGGAGCTTCACTGTGGATGCGGGCCACCTGATCCATCTCGATCAGACTGGATGGCATAGACAGTTTCCTGAGCCGCATAGGCTGCTCGGTGCCAACGTTCCGATTCAGCTTTGGACACCTCGAAGCAGGTGTTAGACACCAGGTCATCCGAAGGCTCTGCTGACCCCATGCCAAGCGCCAACAAATTGTCAAGTGGCACTTCCAAGAGGTCGACATCGACCATCAATGGTCCAGTGACCGTGTGGCCGTTCATGTTGGGATCTCCTCCTCCCACAACAGTTGAAGGAGTGGCCGGTGGACCAGCAGGTCCAGATGCCTTTGGCGAAGGAACGGCAACCTCATTCACTTCACCTGCGCCTGCGACAGCAGGTGCCTCACCCGACACGATCTCAACCTCTGGGCGCTCGACAGTAGCCATGACGCTCCCAAACACCAAGTGCGCAAATCAAAGCTCGAAAATCACACAGCTAGGCTGACAGGCTGTTGAATTGAGCATTGAACCGTCGAAGCCAAGCATACCCTTGCTCTCCCACACAGCACACAGCACAAGAAACCAAACAACTCAACACAAACCAAGGAAGAAGAGATGTTCTAAAACCTCGAAGACGCTACCAACCCTGGAAAAAGAATGTTTCACCCTTTTGGACAACTGCTTCCAAAAACCCTGCAGCAACAGAAGTCTCAAACTGTCTTCTCTGGCGTCTCAACCCTGCAAACCCTGGCATCATAACACGACAACTGGACATGTCTGACACTCAAACCCCTGATCTAGCTACTCATGGTTCGCGACTCCTTATTGCAGCTCACATCAACGGTTTCCAATGTCCTCAAACACAAACAAAACCCCTTCGCCTGGTGCATGGCCACCAGTAGACTTCCTTCTGCTGCCTTCTTAAGCAAAAATGGCCGCGGGCGTTCATCACTCAGTTCCACTGTCTCAAGACACAGAGAACAGTCCAAACAAGGAAAAAGTGCCACAACAAAAGGTCTCTACAGTTCAATCATCTCAATTTCCTTAGGAAAGAGGTAGCTATCCGGACATTCGGTGAAGCAAACAGAATTCCTCAGTGAATGCTCATCCAGATTCCAAGAAACGTGCACAACACAAATTCCGCAAAACTCAAAACACTGCACCACAGAACAGAAGGCTCCTAAATCAACAAAAAACAGTCATCCTACACCTCCGAACCTAGTCGGACCTCAACGACTGCTCTCGGACACGTCCTTCCACTAAAGTTCTGTCAACTCAGCAAGAGGTTCCAAATCCACACACTGCACACAAAAGGCAACCGAAACTCTTCCGAACTCATCCGGGCGGATCCGAACACAGACGGACAACAACAAAACGCACAAAACAGATTCAGAAACTCTTCAAAACGACTTTTGACTCTAGCACCTCCAGGAACTTCCCCAATTTCATGAGTCGTGTACTGTTGTGTTGCACGTCCAATGCACAAGAATCGAGAGAGGGTTCTGTTGATACACTGCTGATGGCTTATGAAAGGGTCACGTGGCCTCCAGATGGCTGCACCAGCGTGGGATAGCCGGGTAGACGATGATCACGATGTAGGCCTGGCAGAGCTACCATCCAAGGTTGCACGCACTTCTGTCAGATCATGGCTGAGGCAAGACCCTTGGCTTGTCAATATTATTCCGTTACTAGTTCTTACCGATTTACAAAAAAGGCTTTCGTTTCGTGTTTCGATGTGTGCAAATTGAACATGTCATATGTGGCCTCCTCTTAGGGCGGGTAGGTGACAAAGACGTTATAGGTACCTGGAACGCCGCGATCCAAGGAGTGGTTTGTGGTGCCTTTGCCCTCACCACGCGTTTCCTTCTTTACTGGGACATGTCTCTTGGCTTTTTCCCCAATTCCAAGAACGGTCAGGAATCTAAGATCCAAAGGAGGCCAGACTGTCAGAGTCAGAGTTGAGCCCGACCGCTATCTCTGGAAACTCGAAATTGAAAGACTGTTCATGTTCGCCGTTCACCTCCCTTTTGGAGATGTTCCCAATAAATCTCTGTTCACAGAGAAGACCCCATCCTATCCACCAAAATTGGCACGGAGTTTTGCTGCTTCCCACGCAGCCTGGACAGTGGGAAACTTGCTCCACGACACCTGGCCCTTGCTGGTCTGACCTTCGACATGCCCACCAACACGCTTCACCACAAAAGCCCGGGTCTTGCACAATACTTCGATGGCCTCAGCGCAACAAGGGGTTCATTGCGCGCACAAACACTTGTGCATGGATGCGCTAAGAAAAAACCCCCCGGTGCCCTAAAGATAAAAAAAAAGCTCATACCAACTTTTTGTTGAGAAACTGCACCATTGGAGGTGTTGACTGTATACCCTAGCTTGCCCTTGGTGGGCCCACATGGCCACGCTTGAGCTGGCACACCAAGCTCTTGCAGGTTGAAGGTCTGGAACATGTGCTTTTCCCCCAAGCACCCATCCGACTCAGGACCTGCGGCTCCATCTGCCTCTTGCTTGGCCTGCTTGGCCTTCTGCGCGCCTTTCACCTGGGATTGAAGCAGAAGGAGATTTGGCGCAAATGGGCTAAAACAACCTTGTCAAAAGGTGGGGCAAAAAGAATGCCAACAATTTACCACAAGTAATGGGAAGTGAGGAACCGTTTGCAAGCCAATCGGTGATGGGGTGATCTGGCCATCGCTGAAAGCAGATTGAATGTGTGGTGTGTGAGGTGGCGTCTCCAAGCTAGGTAACTTCGTAGCTGTTGCACCTCCAAGATTTTTTGCGGTGCCCGACTCAGCGCTTGACTTCAAAGCCTTGTTCAATGGACACTGGCCATCATCCTGGAGAGGGTGCAAGATTGATACTTATAGTGGGTTGGACCCCGGTTTTACCATATGTGCGTATGTCTTTACTATAATTAAGATGTATATATAAACAAGATGTATATATAAATAGTATGTAATCTATAGTATACTATAGCGAACGTTCATATATGGGACGAGGCTCCTGAACAAAAAGTTTCCGCTTCACACTGCTGGAGCAACGGACTTGGGACGTATCGTCAATGCTCATGGCAGGCGGCTCACAGGGCGGAGCAATCTTGTCATCCTGCAACGCGAGAGCTTTACTTAGTAAGAGGCACAGAAAATGATTAGTAATTAGCGAAAACATGCGAAAACCATTGAAACTTGTTTTGAACACATTCGTCAAAAATTGTGGCAGAAGAGGCATAGGTCCTTAGCTTTAGCTACCTCCTCTTCCAGTTCCTCCTTCACCTTCACAGACGACGCCTTCTGCGAGTGAAAGAACCGTTCTTCCCACATCTCAATGTGGTCACGTGACCCCAACCATACCGACGCCTTCAACCCATACTTGCTGTAGGCCCACTCGCAGTGGCTCGCGTACTCCGGAAGATGCTGTGCCCTGGGCAGCGCGTGCCAGAAAACGCAACAAAATGAGAACTCATCACAGACAAGAAAGCCCAAGCAAAGAAAATCTTTTGAGCAAAGGAAGGGCTACCGCATGATCGGATCCTTCTCAGCTGCAAGGTGCTGCATCAGCGCCATGCACATTTCCACAATGTGGCTCCTTGGCCATCCTGAATGGCCGGCTTCGGGAGACTCAAACATGTGCATATTGCGCGGCGCCTCCATGATGCAATCCTTCTCTGATTCGGCTTCACTCTCCGGGTCAGACGCCCCCAACCGCAAAGTGGGAGCATCCAAGCCATCTGAATCCGAAGCTGGAGATTTAGATTCTTGGGCGATTGCGGCACCAAGTGGATCTTCATCCTTCACGGCCCCAAACAGACATCCAAAAAGGGATGATGGTAAAGAGCAATGGGGCAACACACTATCTAGGCGTCAGACTGCATCTGTCCTACATGAGAGATCAAAAACAATGAGGACACTAACAATGCAGGGATTTGCTGTCTTCTCAACTTCAAAGTCGCTGCAGTCACTGTCACCATCAGCCTCGAAGATACTGTCACCTATGGCAGGCTTGCCCTGGGACTCCACATCCTGGCTATCAGCCTCAACTACATCCTGGCTATCAGCCTCAACCACATCCTGGCTATCAGCCTTAACCACATCCTGGCTATCAGCCTCAACCATTTCCACATCCGATCCACCCTCAGCAGGCCCATTGTTCAAAGGCTGCTGGTCATCAGCATGCTCCTCACCAACCTTCTGCGCAGCATCTTCTTCCTCGGCGCGTGACCGAGTGGGAGACCTCACCAACAAGCTCTTCAAGTAGGTGATCTGAGGGTGGTTGCCAAGCTTGCCTCACTGTCAAGCGCACAAAAACTCGTGAACCTTTTACGTGCAGCGATCAGAGGCAACAAATAGGAACCTAACAACTTGTCAGAAGAAAATGCAAACGCTAGAAACTCGAACGCCAATCAGCCGCTTGCAATTGGTCGCCTCTGCGCATGCGAGGGTCTGCTTTGTGTCACCAGCTTCTTTTGGCTGCAGGAGTTTGCCCATGAAGAATTGGTCACACATCAGGAAGGTGTCTGCTATCATGAAGCCTGACGGAACTTTGTCAGGCGAGGCCTTTACAAAAGGCGCCACCCAAGCAAAGTTCAACTTGATGTCCTCGACACTAGGCTTCACCAGTTCATCCAATTGGGTCAGCTTTCCGCCACGCCAATCAGCGCTGGTCAGCACTTGCACCACTGGAAGGGGTAGGCCTGCCTTCAGTTCAAATGCCAGTGCCCTGACATCTTCTTCCTTCCATGGAACCTTCCCGGCACCTGAGCGTTTGTCGCCCTTGCAGTAACCTACCTTTTGAAGACGCAGGCACCAGTCAAACCCAAACAAAAAAAAACTTATGAATACAGGATAGGGGCGGACACTTTTCCATGTTGATATCTGTGCGGCAGCGGGAAGCTCCATGACCTGCCTGGCCTACAAGTTTAAACTACCGAGCCCGCAAACAGTTGCTGGAAGCTGGGCGTGCTTTTGCTTTGCCATGGAGCTCACAGTTGCAAGATGGCTGTAACCAATATTCGGTAGCGCCAGCTTTTTTATAGGTTTATGTTTAGACAATCATACAATATATATAGCTTTAGCTTTCAAAACTCGCATCTCGACCCTGCGACGATAATCGGAAAAACAGGTTCACCCGGACAGGTCGCCACAAGCACCGAGCCCAGGAAACGCAGGGGCTGCCACCTGGGCCGCGCCGGCGAGCGTGAGCCAACCGTGTGGCGGGGTGTGGGGAAAAACTGAGCTCAGCACGCGGCAGGCGTGCACCGCAGCACCGCGTTCAGAAGCCAAATGGCTGCACACCACCCCTTTTGTAAATCATTGAAACACTTTTCCTGGGCACACGGCTTTCTTGTGGAAAAGACATCTTGTTGATACCACGGGTTTTACAAGAAAGGCTTGAGAACCGAGCTGGTGTTTCAAACTCCGCACGGCGAAACGCGTTTGCGTCTGACCTTTCGTTATAACAAACACTTTAACTTCAAAGCATATAGTAAAAAAGACAATTGCACGTGTTTTTGTGCAATTGCTTTTGGGGGGGTGCTCTTTCTGCATGCGTGCTACGCTCATGAAGCAGATCGCGCGACAACATCGCACGCGCTTTGCTCATCAATCATGATCACGAGATAACATCGCACCCGCTGCGCTCATCATGATCACGCGATGACATCGACGCATGTGCTGCGCTCATCAATCATGATCACGTGAAGCCATCTACACACAACAAGTTTTTACAACAGGAGACATACCACGATGCCTCTTGTAGGAACGGTGTCCCGCGGACATGTTTGGAGGGTCTAGGTAGCAAAACACTTAAGAAGATGTCTCCATGCCGTTTGATATATTGGTGGTATGATAGAATTCCAATGGAAACTAGGTATCCCATTGTCAGAGGAGAGATTGGCTATCATTGCGAGACCTTCTTTGGTGTGCCAATGAGAGATGCGCCACAGTAGCGCTGCCGGATGATAGCTAGACCAACTATAGCGCAAAGCAAGATCACTTAAAACCGCTATTGGTCTCATAAATGGCTGTAAGGGGACTTGCCTTAACGTGCCCCTTTCAAGTCTGACAAGGGGGCTCCAGTCTTGGGTCCACTCTAAATCTTCGACTGGAGTAACTTGTGTATCAGGACTCTCGTGCAAGGTATTGTTCTGAAAGAAGATACGGAGTCTTTTTGCAGGGGAGATGAGTGAGGTGCACCATGTAAGCCTTGCTTTTGGCGTGTGCCGGAGCCCTAAACATGCACGAATAAAGCAAAAATGCTCATTGCGCATAGAGCCTGCGTTTTCAACCAAAAAACGAATGCGATCTCCTGGAATAACAGTGGCCAGAAGATATATGGCTAGGTGCATTGTAAAGAAGAGGACACTAGCTGGGCCGCATATCCCCAGGTGACCATGGTCTTCACCTGCATAAGTGAGGTCTGTGCACGGACTGCCACCAATAATGAAAAAATAGCAGTCAGAGCCTACTGCCGGGGGAACAGAATTGGTCCTCGGGTTTCACAGCCATTTCAGGGTCTCATTCTTGCATCCACGATTAGTTGACCTACGGTCCATGGCTTCTCCTGCAGCAGTGCCAAAACCGCGTCGTAGACGAGGGAAAGTGGTACTTCAGGATGTCGACTTGCTAAAGAGCCAACGACAAAAGCTCAAACAGGATCTGAAAGAAATGACTCGAAACCTGAAGCTGCAGCTACAGAAGAAGCGGAGAATCATGCGCGCTGCAAACTTGATGGAAGATGAGGATTTGCACTGGCTGCTGAAAGAACGCGAGCGAGCCAAATCCAACCAGGCTGCCCAAGAAGAGGTGAATGCAGAGCAGAACGGAGTGCCAGAATGATGATCAAAACCGGCGGACTGATGATCAGCGCTCATGTGTTCAGATCAGGTCCGATTGACACGAGCTCAATTGGAAATGACCTGTAAGCTTTTTAGAGTGTTAGATCGTTGTTCGGGATCCCCCTGCCGGGGCTGAGATCAGACAAGTCTGAGATCAGCGTGGTGTAGATCAGTGAGGTTCAGATTTGCTGCCTTACTGGCCGAAGTACCTTCACTAAGTGAGAGTAAACAATGCTGTGTTTTTGCATTGCGCTGAACAGTGCCTTTTGGATTGCCTTCAAGCACGACAGTTTGAATTGCTCTCATAGCGTAGCTTTTCCTCTCTGAGATCAGCTCTGTTTGAGATCAGGTCTGTCAGAGATCAGCGTGTTAGCGATGTTCTCAGCTAGGAAAAGATTTGCTCCTAGTGACCTTGAAGGTCTCCATGTGCCATGTGAATGGATGGAAGGGTTGGGTCGCTGCGAGCTTGGCCGACCGTTGATAGTGTGTGCCCCATGCATTGGGATCAACAATGGTGGTCGCTTTCTGCAGGAGGTGGGTGTCTGCTACAAGTTGACCAACAGCTGTGACATTTTGTCTAACCTGTCCGATGCGCTGATGGCTTTGGAGGGTAGCCTGGAAGGCATCAAATTGGGAGAGAGTGGTGACATTACCCAGATCAAGCTGGAAGATCTTACCGTGCCTGTGGATGTCTTGATGGCCGGCCCGCCTTGTCCTCCTTGGGCCAGCAACGGCAAGAAGTGTCCAGGGGAAGATGTCCGAACGAGGGTTTCTTGCAGTGCTCTTGTGGACAATCTATCTCACGAGGCACGGTGGACTGCTTTGGGCGCTTCTTGAAAATGTTCAAGGAGTGCTTCACAAGATCGCTGGCTGTGCAGAGCCGTTTATGGCCATTGCCATCAGGTTCCTCGAGGAGCATGCTCCGGAGATGGCATGGCGGGTGGATCTTTTGAATGCTGCAGACTACAAACTGCCTCAGTCGAGACGACGGGTCTTTTTGCAGGGTGTTCGAAGCTCTGTTATAATCCAACCTAGAGTTTGTTTGTGCTGTGGCAGGTTTCATGAGGTTTCCATGGAAGTCCTTCTATATGTATATTGTCGTGTCATTGACAACTTGAGAAAAGACTTTGGTCACAATCCAGGAAAGGAGATCCTCGGCACCATGGAGAAGCCTCCTCAACCTATGGATCCATTTGGGACGGTGTCCTTGGCCTCTTTCTTGAAGCCCAACCTCCCATGCACAGCTCGTGAGAGCCTGACCTCAATCATGAGGAGCAACTTGGGCAACTGTGAGAAGTTAATCCGAGACAAGATCGAAGCCGGTGATGTGACTCCGGGCACCTTGGTCGTATGTGAGCTGGACAGAGCCTTTGGCAAGAAGTACTCGCCATCCATGACAGTTGGTATGAGTCCCTGCTTGAAGACACAGTTGAAGTATCTTTTTGTCATTAGCACCGATGACTTGCAGCTGCCAGATGCAGAGAGGGCTTACTTCAGATGGATTCTTCCGCAGGAACGATGTGCTTTGCAAGGAGTACACCCGCGCTTGGCGCTGCATCTTTGCAACAGTGACTTGTTGCACGCACTGGGGAACGCTTACCCAGTGCCATTGATTGAGGCTTGCGGCACGCCGGTGCTTCAGATGATTGAGAAGTGGGGCAGGCTGAACTCTTGGCCTCCACCCCTATCGCCCGGTGATCTGCTTGAGCTTCCTGATGTGGCGGGCCATTTCCTGCCGCTTTTAACTGCCAAGCCCAAGAAAGAGAGCAAACCAAAGTCAAAGAGCGAGCCAAAACCAAAGCTCAGTCTGAAAAAAGGCAAAGTCTTCTCTGTCGGAGATCAGCAAGCCAAGTCTGAGATCAGTAGAGTAGAGTCTGAGATCAGCAAAGCAAGTCTGAGATCAGCTCTGTCGGAGATCAGCAAGCCAAGTCTGAGATCAGTAGAGTAGAGTCTGAGATCAGCAAAGCAGACAAGCTGTGAGGCAGGCTGGACACGCACAGAAGCTGCTGTGTGCAGAGGAAAGGAGTGAGGACTCGGCTCAAAATGCAGTGCGTGCATGCCACACTATTTATCATAAACTGTTGGAACTTGAAGAGACCATGACTAAGCTACCCAGTGGGTGTAAATCTCACCAATGTTGGATTCCTACCCGGGTTGCGAATTCTTAGCTCGAATGCAGGAAGGTACTGGGGAGGCCCTCTGTGGCGGGACCGGTTTTTGCTAGGGTTTT
>CAXAMN010013558.1:1276427-1303187 GCA_963970005.1 Durusdinium trenchii | reverse complement strand
ACCCTACTACTACCTACCCTACTACTACCTACCCTACTACTACCTACTACCTACTACCTACTACTACCTACTACCTACTACCTACTACCGACGACGACTGCGACTACGATGGCTCCCTGAGCCGATAATTCAGGGGGAGTGGACCTCATGAGTGGTTATCTCATTCCTTGTTGACCTTGTTGACCTACCATGTGGGGGGGGGAGGTTTATTAATCCGGTCTTTGCATTACAAACCTTCCAAATCCCAACATCAAGAATCAAGCTACAAAAATTGAATTCCGCTGGCGGCAAGCTGCAACATGTTCGCAAAAACAATCATTTCCCCACACCGAATGAAACAACATATGAATTTACAAAACTGCCGCCAACGAACGATCGGCACCGATGGGACCTCACGGTCTAAACCTGAATTCCACCACGGTCCCTTTCATCACGGTAGCCAGACCCGGACCCTGTGGGACTCCAGGCATCTCATCGCATCATGTGGGACTCGGCATGTTGTGCGTCTTTCACATCATGTGTGTTGGATGTGGTGATGAAAATGAAAATAAGTATCTGGCTTCGATGCTTGAGGGTCGGTGACCAAAAATTGCGTCGTGAACCAATTCAACAAATTGGCCATCTGCATGCTGAAGAACAAGCGAAAACACCGTATCAAACAAGGCTCAACTCGATACTGCACATACATGCACATACTGTGCATGCTGGAGATCTTCCAAGAGCTCTTCCTCTCTCCGTTGATCTTTCCATACCCTTCTCATCCAATGACAATCTCGGATAATGAGTAATAAACAGCAGACCTCCCCACATGTACAGTATCCTTATTAAGATTTTAAGCTGTTCTACATCAGGCGAGAATTGGCCAGGGTTATTTTCTGCAATGCACATGAGATTGAACTATGTTGCATTGTGAAAACATGAGATTGAACTATGTTGCATTGTGGAGGGTAGGCCCTTCCTGGAAACCAAAGAGAATTGAGGAGGAGGACTCTCCTCAGAAAGGGGCTGTATTATTGCATTGAGAAAGGAGCGAGGATTCCTGCAGCCGGTACTGGATTGGATGAAGCAAATCTAGCTAAAGGATGCTAAAGGGTGTTAGAACCAAGGAAGATCTCATAAACTTTATTCAAGGTCAACGTTATCAGTATTTAGGCTTTGGTGGCTTCCTGGCGTGGGACCCATGCAGGTTGTGCTTTGTTGCTGTTTTCCCTCTGGCCGCACCCATCGCGAGTCCGGGCACGCGCCCAGGGCTCCTTAGAGACCCACATTGATTGCCTCGTTTGCCTTCAAAGTAAAGGAGATCTGCAACTTGTTGCGTGAAACGGTCAAGGCCAAGCAAATGTTCCTTCATTCAGACTCCTCAGAATCATCAGCATTCCTGCCCTGAAGTGTTTTCTCGTCTTTGACCTAGACTCCTTAGACTGCTTGGCTTTCTGCCAGACTGCTCCAGTCTCCAACATACTTCATCTTTTGGGCCTGAGGTATTGCAGCTGATGCCATGACCTTAGTCATGGCATTGGCCTGCCCGTCTGTCAAAAGCGGCAAGAGCTTCGTGTCACTGGACACTGGTTCTTGCCAGCCAGTCGCGGAACTCAAGGGCACACCAAGTGCTGGAAGCAGGAGAAAAGCATTTTGCTTCAGCTTGTGCTCTCTGGCCAACCGATCTTTGAAGCCCTCCAAAGTCATGGTGCTCGTGGGCCTGATCTTACACCACACACTATGTTTCTTGGATAGTAGGCTGCGTGTACTTCTTCAAGGACATACTGTGCTTTGATCTTTCCAGCACTTCAAGTTTCAGCTTGGCACTTACTTTCTTCTCGTGACCACGGCTCCTGAGCTTCGAAGTACAGTGTAGGTGTTCTATGACGATGCCAATCTGCCGCGTTCGAAAGCCCCCAACTGCAGATCGTCTTCAGCAACATGCAAAGGTAAAAGTTGGTCATGCGAGTGCATTTGTCCCGCCTCCACGTGGATCCCCTGCGCACCTTTGGCAGTCTCGTTGGCCAAGTCGCACCCGAGTTCCAGCAACTGTTGATATCATGTCCTGCAATTTTTGCTGCGAGCCACGATATCGTCCAAGCACGCTTCCACAAATGGCCTCAATCTGCAAAGCAACTCCATGGCCCTGCAAACACGGTGAGTACCGCACTTGCTTCGAGCCCTTCGTCTGAATAAAAACGTCCATACAGGCTTTCCTCAAAATGGTTTTGAATCTTGGGGAATCCAACCTGTGAAATCACAACGCCAATTTGCATACCATGCCTTGTTTTTGCATGAGCAACATGCAGCGGCAGCATGCTACAAATCCAAAGGCCAAAGGCCACAGGGGAAAACGAACTGTGCCCTGGCGTTGATGGTTTGGAGGGAGGAGGCTGTATGCAGTATAGAGTGGGCCTATGGTTCTAGCGGATCTATTTACTATTACCCTCAAACACCCTAAGCAGCCGGAACCACTAGCAAAGCCGGAACCACTTCTGCAGTTCGTGGGCCGAGGGGAAGCGGTGCAAAAATACATCTTTGACAACCACTGAATTCTGCCGGTGCACAAGATATGGATAGGATAGGACATGATGGGACCATAACAATCCTAAGTCTACTTTTTGAATCACGGGTAGGCGCACGTTAAAATGAGCGGTCGATCAGCTCATCATTTTGAGGACTTGGACCCGGCTTGAAGCCCAAAGCATCTACAAATCCCATTCCAAACCAGCCCAAAGCGAGTCTGTGTCCGGTGAGCGGCCAGAATCAAAGGAAGCAGGATGACAAAGGACACACTGAGAACGAAACCTAACAAATGGGGCTGTTGACTTGTGAATGCATTGTAGTACCCCAGAGTCGCCGACTTTCTGCTTGTCCAGCGCATGAGAACGCGTGTTCGGGTCCATCAGCCATCAAAGGCCTTCAATGGGTCGGGTGGGCCGCCAATTGAAAAGGGCCGAAAACAGAACTGGTTTTACATTCTTCACCAACCTGACACCAGAACCGCCTGCAGAACCTGCAGAAAAACACGCTTCAGTAAGAAGTTAGAAGCCCTCGACCATATGCACTCTTGTGTAAAGCGAATCCTGAAATGAACACCATTGTCCCGGGTGATATGCATGCGTGTAGCCAAACCAACTCACAATGGATCTTAGCTTAGCATCCTGCGCACATCCTATTGAGCTTCGACCCATATATTAGTTTACAGTAAACCTCTATGTTGCATCAAATTCTTACGCTTTTTCTTGCGCGTGCTTGCTGCTTGCGCAACCACTGTTTTGGCTTATGTGAGCGCTCCGCTTGGCTAACAGAAGTCTTGCGCAAAGCTTACGCCATGACACAATTGTGAGTACGAAAGGTTCCCCCAAAGGATTTGCTTGCGTGACAGCAACCCCTTTTTCCATGTACTTATGCATACTTACGCAACAAGTGTGTTCAACATGGAGCTTTCGCAACCTTACGCAACACAATGCTTTCCTTGCGCCACAGATCGATATAACATAGTTGCCTCTCGGAATATCAAGGGATGTTTTGATTGCTCAATTGGAAATCGGGTCAAAGCCCGAGATTGCGACAGCGCCATTCCGACCCACCCTTCCCCGCGCAGAAAATAATGATCTAATTTGCGAAGCTAAGAGCTAACGGGCTGGCCGGATGCAGCACTCGCCGGCTGTCGCTCAATGAGGACCCCATGCGGTCTCTGTCAAATGCTTCAGGCTAATGGGTGATAAGTCCAATGGAAGCGGAAAGGGATGGAAAAGGGCGGTGTGTGGAAAACACTTCTCCCGATCCAAGTTTCAGGGTCTCAACTCCCTCGTCTGTTCCGCAAACTTCCCGTCCAATTCGTTTCCGTCCAAGCGGCTCCTATTCGTGCAACAAAGAGCAAATATGGAAGTGGACAACAGTGCTTGGGAATAAGACCTTCCTGATCCTTCCTCGACAAACAGAGACAAACAGGGATTTGTTCCACTTACATATACATGATTGCAAACAGCGTCTGAGTGACATCTGAATCCTGAAGCGACAAGCCCTGATGACTCGACAGACCGACCGGATGACTCGACAGGTCGACGGAACCGATGGGAATCGCCCCCGCGGGCGGGTGCGCATTGGCGCGGATTTGATGCCCAAAAACCGGAGAGTCAAACGGTCTGTCAAAGGAATTTACGCATGTGATGCAAGGATCCTAATATCCAGGATCCTAGTCTGTCACAGCTCTGCCCGGCGACTGTACAGCTCTGCAAACTCGGCTGGGTGTTCCCTTGAAAGCAAATGATCATAATGATAATCAATGAATCAATATCTTGCAGACTATCTTGGCGTGCAAAAATTATCAGCACCATTGCCACAGACAGTCCCTGGCAAACTCCTCAAACACCGCACGGCAAGGCTTATGAAGCACTCCTGCCGGCTCGGTTGCTTCAGAAGTGTTCAGTCAGCGCTTCGCAAGATTCCTCAAGTTGCTTGCCCGTCGTTTAGCAAAAAGCTTGCTTTACGACATCCTGATGGGGAAGGAATCAAGGAGCTTCGTCAAATCGATGGAACAAACTTGGAGCAACTGGTGCACCCAAGTCACTGACCGATCAAGTCACTCCCCACCTGGTCGGACTCAAAATCTCTTGGCATTCTGCTTTCCCAGCACCTCAGCATCAGTTGGAATGGCTGTCCCTTCCTTCAGTGAAGGAATTCCAAGTTGGGAACCATCAGCGATCCAATCTCCCGCTGGGCGATCCTATGACCTACTTGGAACCATCACCTCTGATAATCAGAACCGTCAAGAATCGAAAGGAGCCACATGGTTTAGTCCTCTGACAAAAGAACCAGGACTATGGGCGAGGGCTCGTAGAGGAACACCCAAAACATACAAGAATCCAAAGACAGGTCAACTCCTGCGGTCAAAGGACCTTCTTTTGGAGTGTGAAATCGCCGCGTGAGTGGAAATCTCCCACGCAAAGGGGTTGATGTTGAATCCACCAAAGGTGATGCCACAAGTCCGGATGGAGCGGGCGATCGTTTACAAGCTTGACAACCAACAAAAACAACTCTTCTTGGCATCCCCACTGCACGAGCGGCCACCCCCAGGTCGGAGGCTCCACGGCAAATGCCTGGGGAACGTGAGCGAGCTGTTCTGCCTGGCCAACCATTCCACAGAATCCATGTATATATATACAGTAATTGTTATGTAATTATGACATCGGCTTTACTTGCCTTGGGGTGGTTTGAGGGGTCAACCTCAACATGCCAGTCCCATGGACGGTCAACCCAATGGGTTCCAAAATGTTCCAAACACATGCTGCCCCACAGAGCTGATAATGCGTTTGTGCCCGACTCGATTCAGTGTTCGTGTGTGGAATGTGTTCTTGGTTCACCGCATTGAAGGCGCAAATAGTGCAGGTGAAAAGGTTTCTGTGAGGAGTCTGCAGAGAAAGAACAGGAGATAACAGAAGAATCCTAAGAATGTTTCTGCTGCCCCCTTGCCCATGATGACACGATTAGTGTCTTACATTAATCAACCAACCCATTTTGACCTTTTTGTGGTCACCCTTGGACCCACAGCTACCAAAAACAGGCTAGATGGTCGATCTTGTCTAGCTGAGCATCACTAAACGGTGCATCACTGTTCGGTCGTGCCGGTGTCCACAGCCAGCCTTCGCTCTGAAGCGTGCTGGACTTCGCTCGGCTGCCGGAGGTGTTGCTCTGAACAGGGAACCCCAAGAACTTGTGCAGCAATAACTGAGAGCCCAACTCAACCGCAACATAAACATGGCCACCTCAGACCGGTCTGAGACGGGCGAAGCTTCCAGGCTTTGGGCCCTTCCATTAAGTAGAAACAACGTGAGATAACGCGAGCATCTATCGTTGTAGTGTATACATATATATATACATATAAATATATAATACTATATACATCTACATGTGTTTTGTCATGTTCTGTATGCATACAGTTTATCTTGACCCTCCACCATCCCTTCCGCCGGGATGGCCACTTTACGATACTTTACGTGCCCAGTTCGTTTTTGGAATGAAGCTCCTCTAAATTTTCCCATGTTCTTATTTGGTCAGAGATCAAAACATGCGTTAAACTTCCTCACCAAAATGCAAACTCAGAAACACGCAAGGTGTTGTCACAGGACTTCAATCACAAACATGGTGAACGTAGACATTTCAAGAGACCCTCCTAATCTGTTTTGCCCGCCGAGCATCCTTCGTGTTCAAAAAGCTCATTTTCCGAAGAACGGCAACCGTTTGCGCAGCAACCAGCTGGAAACCGCTCCATCTTAGAATGCTTTAGTTTTAGAGGAGCAAGGGCATGAATTCCTGCACATGGGACTTTGTAACCTTGTGGCTGCCGGTCGTGCAGGGAATAATGCCAATGTTTTACATAACTTCGAAGCACGGGAAGGCAGTAAAATCCAACAAAGAGAGATGATTCTTCAAAGGATGATGTACCACCTGAGGAGAAGAACGAGGAGTTTGCAAAGAACCTGCAGCAGGCCAACACGGGCCTATCAAATGTTGAAGGAGGGCTGCACATTGAAAGATTGTAACGCTGGCACCTCGAACCGAATTGACCTTTGTTGTCGTTGGCTCTCCTCTGCATGCTTACATTCTGGTGGGTGCTGCTGCCACGAACCTTCCGTGCCGACGGTTTGCTGGACCCTGAATTTCGATCATCTGAACATCTTCAACCCGGTCAGCCAAAGCGACGATTCAGAAACACTGAGGCCAGCTCCCGCATGAGGGGTGTACATCCAGGAGCACTATGTACCTAAGCCCATCTCGACATCAGCGATGCATGTAAACCAACCTGCAAAGGTCAAACACCTGAAAGCCCTCAAGCTTTGCAGCAGGCAGCTTCAGTACATATGTGCATTCTTTGGCACATGGACCCTACGTCTGGGTTCAGGTTCGGTGATCAGTATCCTGCCACATGGCCACATGGCATGGTCTAAAGGTATTCAACTTCACAGTTGCATCCTGATGAGAACTCCTGTACTGCGTTCTGGGCAGCGACAGTAGCCGCGTCACGAGCCTGTGTAGTGAATCGTACCCGCCAAACCCCACGCCATAGATCATCACACAGGAGACCCCAGCAGGACACCACTCAAAGGCAATACATGCAATCAAAAAACAGCCTTTCACAAAACAAACTCCACTCTGTGGTCCATCTTCGCCTGCAGGGTGAAGTCTTGTGGTGGTATGACTTTCCAATCCCTTCTTCCTGGAATGGCCACAGATTTCACTCTACAACCAGCTAGGCAGCTAGGCTAGGCCCCTCACACGCTGAGCGATCACCACCAAAGCCAAACGAAAGCAAGTGGAGGACCTGAACGTTCCCCGAGTCGGAGGCGCACTGGGGAACATGCACCGATTCACTGAAGTTACATTTTGCATCTTCTTGCCGGATATGTTGGCAGCAATGCTTCACATGATCTAATCTGACCTTTCCCATCTACAAGCACGACATGAAAGAATGCACACATTTATCCTAGCTTTCTCCGAACAGTATTGAGCAAAAAGCCATCGCTGATACTGTCCAAATGCCCCTGCATGCTGAGCTGATGCGAGTGGTATCATTGCAGCTGTACCAACTAGAAACTGGTTCGACTATATAATTAAGAACAAGTCGAGGTGTTTGCGCCAAGGCTATGCCGACAAGGCTTTTGGCCAAATCAATCACATCTTGGAGTTCCATTTTACGTCCTTGACAGGGTGGTCAAGCAGGCGCTTAAACAAACCAAGAAAAACTATTGTACAACTAAAAAGGTTATATATATAAATGCCGAGGCCTCTGGCGTAGTACAGATCACATCTGCCGCATTTTTGCATTTCGTAGATACTTCCTGATATTTCTCACAGTGCATGCACATGCTGCCATCCGCATGCTTCGCTTCGGTCCGCTGGGTCCCAGGCATCTTCCCAGCAACACCTCGACGCTCAAGGCCATATTGCACGCAGCCAGAGAAAATCCCCTGGAGGCACCTAGTGGATTCGGAAGTTCCAAAAGCGAGCGACGCTGCGATGCCAAGCTGGCGTGTCCTTTCCATCGAAGTGGGCGGAGTGTTCAATCTAAACATGACAGCATATGACAACAACAGTCTTTACCGTAGGATACAGTAGGGATTTCTACGTAACAAATAAGAAACCAAGGAAACATGAGGAAGATGTTCCTGTTGAAGAACAACTTCGGAACAACTTTCTAGGTTCTCAGTTGCCTGAAGTGACGTGGATCCACCCCTGCCCCAGGAAGTGGCCCCTGCTGTAGTATGGTCCAAATTCTGTACGTCCAAAGTTGTACCGATCATTATAAGGAACACTCATGCCAGCATCATCCAGCTTGTTGTAGGACTCCATGGTTCAAGTCCCTACTATATACCTCATTGTACCGTATACCTCTATATATAATCCACCCCGTGCCCAGGCCATGTGGTGCTCTCCACGCTCGCACATCGGATCGGTCGACTCTGCGAGTGACTGATGGCTCAACTCAGCGGAGAGATCTGACCTCGGAGCATCCAAAAGCTAAAACAAATTAAACCATGAGTTGAGTCCTGTATCGAGTTGTCAATGTCAAATGAACATATTGTTAACCACATACAATACATGATAAAGGGATGTGCGATGTGATGACGTGTGTTTTGCTAGGGAGACCTCCAACCAGTGTGGTTGAAAGGACCATGTTCCATCTCAAAACGCTCTGCCTCTTCCTGGCATTGCTAGATGTTACATGTTGGATCCAGGTTCTATGTATATACTAGATGTTGGCTATTGATTTTACATGCCCGGGTGCCCCTCTCCCCTGAGAACACTTATGGGCTTACTCAGCCAACATTCCACGGATCCTGATCCGTGGGATCTCCCTGCTGCATATATAATTGTGATTTATTGTGCAAATATGATCAAATATGATTCTGAGACTGATTCTGATGCAATATGATGCAACAAAACGAGTGTCATGAATGTGTTCGATGTACAGCAGCTTGCCAAGATCAGTAGTCTCCTAGACCAGTCCTAACGCTGATGCGGCACCACGGGCCGTACGGGCATCGGTCTGGGGATCCCACTCCGCAGCGAAGCGCTGCATTGACTGCACGGTCCAGAATCCCTTCCTGACAACCAGGCAATACCAGGCAGCAGGCTACATCCCATGTTGGTTCTATCAAGGGGCTATGAGGGCGCTCATCTACTCAATGGGAACCCATTCAAGCACTGAACGGAAAGCTGACGAGGGGGTGCTGGGGGCCTTCATTTTTTACAAATTCATACGAGGGAGTTAGGCTTACTGGATTCAGTGATAGAGTCAAGGAGCTCCGCGCACATCTTGGTCTCTCCATCAAAGGTACTTCCAGCCCACAGGGCCTTTGCCCTTCACATTTCTGGGACTGATGTCTGCCCAGCTGAAAATGGGATTGCTCATAGGGTTCGAAAAGGCACTCCAAAGACACAGCTCCAGATTGAGATAACGGATTGCCGGTCTTCACATCCTGCACAGTAAAAAGAACTTTCTCCGTGGTACCTTCCAACCCTACGAGGGGGCCAGCTCTGAGGATGCCCTGAAAAAAACAACTCGTCAGAGGTTTCCGAGAGCGGAAAAATTAGGCTGGCGTGTGTAGCCAGCCTCTGTCACATCCACAGGCGCAGTGCGCGCAATGCACGCAGCAGCCTACATTGGATGCCAAAACATGAGAGCTTGCATCTAGGTGAATCTAGGCACTCAAGCCAAAATGATTCAAGCCCCTCAAATAAAACCGACAGGTAAGCAATTTGAACAAAGCATGAGAGTCTTCGTTGCCCAACCCGCATGGAGCAACACGAGAAGAAATTTGAAAGAAGTATATAATATAGGGATCATCACTGAGATGGTCCCACAAGTGCTACTCAGGCAAGCCGCACTCCTGTTGAACAATCCAGGTAGGTGCGGGTGGATCTGATCTTCACCAGTCCATTGCGGTGGTAGCGCTGGATTAGCTGGCAAACTGCCCTAGGCCCTAGATATTCAGAGGCGATGTCTGCCAGCGGGTTCCCCTACGGGGATCTCATGCAATGATTGGCGTGGTGACCTCGGTGGTGATGTTGGACTCGGTCAATCGCCGGCCACCCAAGTTGACATAGATTTGCCCCAGCTGCGACAAGGAACCATCCGCATGGACCAGCCCGGCGTCCGGATTCGGCGTCGTGATGACGTATCGCCATTCCTGGAGCTTAACACATTCCGCCGCGACGCTGGATCCCTGAGGTGCACATGCATGCCGACAAAAAAACAGCTAAACTGCCACACCTAAAGCGACTTTGGGCCAGGTGTCGTTGGTAAAGTAGCTGAACCAAGCATACTTCTCGATGATCTCTTCTTGCTCAAGCCATGGCACAACCTCTTGCATGAATCGGGCCTGACCTTGCATGGACACGTCAAAACGGGGATCAGCGCAAGCAATCTCGGTTATCCAAATCCTCAGCAGCACTGCTTCAAATGCGACGCTTTTGGACTGTCCTGCGTTACTAATTGAATAGTGATCTGCAGAACGTGGCAAAGCTGGCGGGGTTCATTGGTCCATCCAAGGATTCCCTGCATTAGGTGAAGAACACACCCCCCCCAAAAAAAAGAAACTAACATCCCCTGCAACCTGGACTATAACAACAAGGTACAAACTAAAGCTGCAGCCCTATTACAACATATCTACTTCCTTTGTCTCTGCAGTTATTGTTTGTACCTTGTTGTTGTTGTTGCTGGTAGAAAAACAGCCGCCCAACATAATTGTCACATGTTGTAACTTTGGAACTTCAAGGGGACACGGTTAGGGATACGGTTGAAGGTTTGAGCAAATGTTGGTTTCGTAAGTAGGTGGACTTGTTGGACTTGTTTGACTACCGTCTGGGCTGGTTCATGTTTAGTGTTTTTGAGGTGTTGTTCTGGAGGGGGGAGTCCAAAAAACAACAACGGGGCTGCAGTCTTTGTTTCTAGTAGGGGGTAGAGGTTCTAAGTAGAAGTTTTACAGAGGTTTAGCTGACCGGATTCTACTACTGCTACTGCTACTGCTAACTGCTACTAGTACCACTAGTACTAGCACTAGTACAAACACTACCACTACTGGTGAAAGTACTTGTTGGCTGGTTGTTTTCGGGGGGTCAAAAAACAACGACGGGGCTGCAGTTTTCGTTTCCACCACCACCACCACCACCACCAACAACAACAACAACAACACATACACATACACATACACATGTATATATATATATATGTCCCCCAAAGTCTCTTCTCTGAAGCAGCCACGCATCCTTTTTACAGGAGCACCTCACAGTTGCTTCAGTGAGGCCAGCCGTCAT
Source organism: Durusdinium trenchii (assembly GCA_963970005.1). Lineage (NCBI taxonomy): Eukaryota > Dinophyceae > Suessiales > Symbiodiniaceae > Durusdinium > Durusdinium trenchii. Next base: position 1,291,886 of record CAXAMN010013558.1, on the reverse strand, counting down.
AGCTGAACCTCTAGTGAACTTCACAGCTGCTAGCCCTCAAGAGAGCTATTCGACCATCTCGCATGGTCATGACCATCTTGCATGGTCATTTGTTTGCCTCTTGTATGCCTCACCATTCCACTTCTGCAGGGCGGAAAAAAGGGCGGAAAAGGACTCACCCCTTCCGCTTCCTGCCTTCCTGGCGTAGCCGCCAAAACCTCAGTCGCCAAGTGCGAATCCTGGACAGCTGGGTAGAGGAAAAGTTGACCTGGGCCAGTTGGTAGGTACCCTCATCAATATACTGCTTGGCAGTTTTGCCACAGGACCACCTGCCCCGCGCGATCGTGGCATCCAAGCTGAGTGAACTTTGAAAGTACCATGTAGCCCCACCCCTACGCAGGCTGTAGGGGGTGTAATCATCCTCGGCGAAGAAGTTTGGCAAACAGTTGGCGAAACTGATGCGGGCCCTCCGACCAAATAAGGCCCTTCTCCTGGGGTTGAATGAGCGAGGCAGCATAGGCAATTAAACTCTCATCCAGCACCAAAATCACTTGTGGATTGCCTTGGGAAGTCTTGCTGCCTGGGATAATGATGCTCATGCCACGGCCTTGCCGGTGAAGAACAATGTGTTGGTGGGACAAAGAAAGCATCTCGCTTGTACGCAGCGTGGCGTTGAAGCCTATGGCTACTAGAAGTGCAAATTCGCGGTAACCCTGCACATGAGACAAGCCCATCATGGCCTCCACCAATTCCCAATGAGCTGGGACTGCTCGAGAAGGGACATAGCAGCGCTGCCAGTTGCGAAAGTACTGGCTTGCAACCGGTAGCTCCAAACGCAAGGAGGGGTGAAAACGCTTCAGTGCCGACAGGAGATGTCCTGAGTAGCTCATTGGCTCTCCCTCCTGGTAAGAAAGGTCTATGAATTCCGCAACCTGTTGATCCAGTCGATGTGGCTTGGAAATGTTCAGCCTTCGCCGGCAAACGAATTTTAAAGCTGTGCGGTAGGCTCGAAGTGTCCTCGGGCGCAGTCCCGCGTACTGCAAGCTCTTCTTGTTACGCTTCATGGCTCCGGCTTGCCTTGTCCGCAAAATTCCATCGGCTGATGGTCCAGAGCGGGAACATGTAGTTGTCCATTGCAAGCATGTAGGCACTGCACCTGCGAGCCACCTTGTTGAGCCTCCGCGAACTGCTTCGTCCCTTTGCCAAGACTCCACGGGAAACCATCGAGTCCAACACGTGGAAAAAGCGAAGGTGTTGCTTGGATCGTGTACGGGCTCGCCTCTTCAAGAAGACGGCCACTGCCAGGAGCTCCAATTCATTGATATGGGCCTCCTGACGCCATGCATAGGACATGATTGTCCGCCATTGCCATCTCATGGCCAAATAAGGGTGCTCATGCATTTGCCCTTCAAGCTCGAGGAACATTCTGACATCTGTTCCCCGGTAAGTGGCATGCCTCAAAAGGGCTGCCAGATGCTCTCGCTCCTGGCCCTTCTCCATGTACTGCTCCTTCAAGGCCAAGCTCTCTGCCATAGGGGCTGCCACGTCCGGGTCTGCCAGACGGTTAGTGGAAAAAGCCATCTCTTCCAGGAAGTGGGCTTCTCTTGCCTCGGCCACCGCTGCGTCAAACTGACCATCAGCTTCAATCTGCTCCCGGACTGCCCTGGCGTATGCCACACACATCTCCCATGGATACTCTGCCTCTCCTCAGTGTCGAAGCGGAGGGTTCCATCAGGGAGTTCTTCAACTTCGTAGGATCGAAGGCCTGGGTGGCCCGGGCAGTCCATAGACACATGCCTCTGTAGCCAAGGGAGGTCGCTCAGGATGGCAAACCACTTCACCCTCTCCCTGCCAAAGCAGCAATGCGAGGCAATGGAGCACTTCATCCCCGGCCACTCTTCCATCTCCTTCACGAGCCGGAACTCCCACATCCAAGACCTCCGGGGATGCTCCACCGACCAGTAGCAGCGAGTCCCCCGCCTGTCCTCTTTGCCCCGCTTCAAAGCCCGGAGCACCATTTGGTTTGAGCGACGAACTCTCGCTTTCATGTCACTCTTTAACCACGGATAGCCCATGACGTGGTGACCGTCCCGAACCGGCTGTGGCCCCTGAATTCTTCGCCCATTCCGAAGTGTTATGGGCCGCCCACGGGCTCTGCTAAAGAGCTTGCATTCAGGGGCCCAATGTTCGACGGCTAAGCATGGGTCATCCAGCAAGTCCGCCAAGGTTTGCTTTCCCTCCTGGGTGAAAAAGTTGTCCCCAAAGAACCAGTCATAGGGTGGTTGCACCTCAACCTTGCCCACCATGGCTACAGCGTGACTCAGGGGTGCACGTCGACCTGCAAACCTCTCTCCGAACTTTGGAATCCTCCAGGTCCTCCTTGGGCAGACCTCGGCGCCTTCCCGATGCGTCAACACGCACGAGAGTGAACAGAGCGTTGCGCCACACACCGCTGGACACGGGTAACGGTCATGCCCTGGGATGTCTTTTCCGCATTGTGCACAAACCGCAGGATCTCTCTCAATGGTGCATGGCGCTGCCTGGAACTCAACAGCGGTCGCGGCTCCGCCCCCCCGTGGGTGAAGCGTCGGTGACTGACACCTCGGGGTCGATCTTTGCCCTTAAATTCGTATACATAAGCGGGGTGAGCAGCACCATGACCGAGCGGCCTCCTGAAGCAACACCCGAAGGTTGCCTTCCCAATGAAGTGCCTCAGCTCGGCCTCCGACCACTTATCCTTGGCCAGCATAGTGGCGCCAAGGGTCATGACCTCAACCATCTTCTGGACCGACAGGACGTATCTTCCATCTTCACCGTCTAGCCCCCCTGAAGAGCTCCTAAGGTTGATGCGACCAGCCTCTTGCCCTCGCTCAGTGGCAACGACAGCTTCTCGCATACTTTCAGGAAGCGCTGGTGCCGCTCTGACATGCTAGCGGACATCACCTCTTCACAGCCCTTCTTGAACTTCCTCAACTGGTCGTATGAATCCAGGTAGATCACAGTGAGGTCCTCATCGGCAGGCAAGGGCTGTGTCTTGGCGACCTCCGATTCTTGCGGGATGTCAAGCCTCCTTGAAGACCAAACTCCTCACTATGCTCTGCACCACAGCCACACTACTGACCCAGCCCATGGGCAGCACCGCCATAGCTGGGTACACCTTCTTGCCCTGCTCACCTCCCATCAGGGACGCATCGACAGGCTTTTTCAAACGCCATGAACTTGTACCACACTGAGGGCAGGCGGAACAGGTTGAAACAACTTGTGAAATCCTCTGAGTCCACCAGCCAGACTTCCTCCTCCCCTTGCTCTAGGAGGGTGAGCTGCCCCAAGTAGGGCAGGAGCTTGTCATCGCCCTCCAGGCGGTCCTGAAACATGTTGCTGGGGATCAGGTTACTGATAAAGCGCTGTGTGCTAACCACTTGGCCATCCACCTTTTTCTCCTCCTTCGCCGCCCCTGCTCCATTCAGGACTGGGCGCCCTTTCTGATCCTTGAACACCTCGTCCATCTCAACGGCCACCATCAGCCTCGTTCATACGCTGCCTTGACCACCTTGCTCCACTCCTCATCCGATGCCCTCACACGTGACTGGTGGGGCCCTGATGGCCATTCATGCCCCGGCTTGAGGCAAGATGTCGGGTCCAGCAGCTTCGCCTTCAGCTTCTCAGGCAGAAAGGTCAGGGCATCTTGAACGGCTGCTTGACCCACCTTCGGCCAGGCTGCTATGACTTTATCTGCCCTGATCTCTTCCATGGCCACCACAGGTTCTCCCTGGTAATCAAACCGCACCGTTGAAAGATGCTTCACGGTCTCCTCAAATCGACCGCACTTCATCTTGCGTTCCTCCACGTAGTCCAGGGCCCTCCTAAGGTGATCAACAGTCAGCTTCTGGCCCTGTGTCAGCTCCTTCTTGAACTCTGGCATCGACCAACCTCCTTGGCCTTGGGATTGAGCCAGGTAGTTCAACGCGCTCACCATGCCTGCCACCCCCTGTGCCCGAAGCTCGCCTGAAGGGTGGAGATAGGCCAACGCAGCTTGTGGGTTAATGGGCAGCAGCTCATCGCCTCGCACTGACTTGGAGGACTTGTCCTCGGGAGGTGCTCCTTGACCAGAGCCTAACTGCACCAGGCGACTCAGCGGCGTCTTCTTGCCCTCCAAAAACCTCCACAAGCCCCCAAAAAGCTCCACTGGTGACCGCTCCACTGCAAGGAAACCCTTTAGGCCACCTGTTCTCATGGACACAGGGGGTTGGGCTGGCTCCCCAAGGGGCTCATCGGCTTCTAGTCCTTCTTCTCCTTCTCTTTGTCTCCTCCTTTGCCTTTTCCTCTCTCTGTGCCTTTCCGGCCGCCCTTCTCTTGACTTCCTTTTCCGTCTTTGCCTGCTCGCGGGGCGCTGTACCCCTTCAGCTTGAGATCCAGGAGGTGCTCCCGGTTCATGAACACCTCCTCGTCTCTCTCCAGCAGGCCGCCGGAGTCGGGGCCCAGCAGCTCTAGGAACTGCGCTGCCTGCCAGTGGCCGTCGTGACAGCTCTTCTCGATGGCCTTCAGGCGCTAACCTAGGACATCGGCCGCGTGGGCTGGAAGCTTCCTCGCCGAGGGCTGTGCACAAGGTCCTCATCTCCCTGTGAGCTCTCATCCCCAGACGCTGACCCAACCGCGGCACGATCATGGTGTGGAAGTAGTGCACTGCTGATGGCGGGGTCAGCTCTCCTCGGTCGGCTGGGTTCGCCCCCACAGCCCCTTGGGCTCCTTCGACTTGCATCTTCAAGAGCAACCTTGAAGCCAGTCTGCCCGGTGTTCTCTTGGCGTACTGCATCAACTTGAGTTGGTTTGATGCTTTTGGGACTGCGGGGGCATCGCGAAAAACTGCCTCTGACTCGCTGGAAGATTCACCGTGGTACCTGACGATGTCACCCCCGCCAAAGGGTCCACGGTCTCGCCGGCCTTTCTTGCTCACAGCGGTGCCCTTCTCTTCCACTCCTTCACCAAAGAGGCCTTCTTCTTCATCACCACTGTAAGAGGAAGATTCCTCAACTGCCTTCTTCTTCTTCTTAGCCACGCGTGCCTCCTTGGCCTTCTCAGCATCAGCCTCTGCCTCCTTACGCTTCTTTCTTCCACCTCCTGATGAGGGTGAACCTTTCTCCTTAGGCCGCTTCTTCTTGGCCTTGACCTCGGGATCCAGTTTCTTCTTTCTCTTCGCCTTCTCCTTCTTTTCTTTTGAGCTGGTCCCCTTGGTGACCTCCTTCTTGCCGGACAACTCGCGCTCCAGTCTCTTGACTTCATCGCGGGCTTTCACCAGTTTGGCCTTGAGACCCTCTTTGACCGGAGCTTCACCAGAGAATCCCTCTTCTTCTTCTTCTTCAGAATCCTCCTCACCTGGGTCAACCCAGGGTAACGCTGCCTTTGGGTCCTTCTCCTTTGGTTCCATGCCCTTCTTTTTCAGGAACTCCATGAAGGTCTTCGACCCTGTCTTCTCGAAGGCCCAGGCTGGGACTCGGTTGTTGATCTCCTTTTGGGTGAGCACACGGAACTTTTCCACATGGATGGAAGCTCCACGACGGGTGACCTTGCAGTCATGGGACGACTCCTCGCAGAAGTGGTATGCACACTTAGCCGCCAGCTTCTTTCCTTCGCCCTCGGACATCCACCATCGCATATGGGTGTCGCTCGCGCCAAGGTATTTGGCGGTGACCCAGTGGCCTTGATCGTCCGTCGAAAGGGCAGCCACGATCTCAAGGATGATGGTGCCCTGCGCGTGCCCTTCGCCATCTCTTATGGCACATTCGACCACCTGGCCGGGCTTAAACCGGTGGCCATACCATCGTTCGCGATCGACTCCCCCTGCCACCCACATTGGGGTGGCAGGGGGGTAACACAGTTGCCTTTCAGCCAAAGCTTCGAAGAGTAGAGGGGGACATATACTCGTAGCTCTACTCACGCAGAGGCAGAACTCATTGCAATATTAATAGGCACACATAATTGTCCTCAGCATGGTCACCCACCCAAACAGTACGTCCCAAAGTTCTGTGCCTATGCTTCCCACGCCATCCCACAGCCCAGAGTCTTCTTGCCGAATCGGCGGTAGCTGTCCACCAGATTCTTCACCCCATCCAGCGTGCACCAGTAGCTGTGAATGGCAATGGCATCGATGCGGCAGTTGTGGCACGCCTCGGCGGGTCCCAACCGTGTTGTCTCATGGGTCCCGACGCCGGTGGATGTGAGGATGTTAGTAACGGGCTCTCAGGTTTGGAAGCACACTCACAAAGGAACGCCTCATGCATATAAATGTTATGTAGCATGTGTGTGGGTGTGTGTGCATTTGCAAGTCAAACACCTGTATTTCCTAAACCATATCATCCACAAAATTCACTATTCTGCCCCTCTCTAGTCACAGGGGTCCATCAGCATGGCCACATGTAGACCACTGTGGGGCCATGGTGGTGATCTGATCACTTCATGAATGAAACATCTAACTGAGCGTAGTGAAGTCTAGTCTTTGCTTCAGTGAAGCACAGGAAGTTGCCCTTAAGAGACCTGACTCTCGGGCTTGGCCTGATGCATATTGCTTCTCTCCAGCTGGAGATCATATCTGACGTCGCAGTATGCACTTCTATCGAAGAACACATTTCGCCCAGTTGCGTTCAAGAAAGATCCCATCCATTGCGTGCCCTTGCCGATGTCTCCACACATCGCTGGACTCACGAGCTGTTGTACTCCGAGCTGGGATGCCAGCTGCTCCACATTTGTCCACATCCCCTGAGAGCCGAATGAGAGCCGGCCACGCACCCCCATCTGATGCTGAAAAAGTGTGAAGTCGTGAAACATGGTCTGGGAGGAGTGCGAGACTTCATTAGGTCAAAGTGTGCAACTCTTGAGATGGTTCTGGGTGTTTCATACCTCATCATCCAATTGGCTCTCCCATGGCAATGTGAGGCCCCCGGCACCCCAGTAGTTATCCCAGAAAGCACTTCGTGAACAAACGCCACAGAATTCACAAGTCTCAGTGTCCAAAATCACCCATCACCCCGTCACTTGAGGCGTTTCCGAATTCCTGCCAAGTGGCCGCCGCATGGTAAGGATCCATGTTGGCCTGTGAGCTGATATCTGGCTCGTTGAAGCCCAACAAGCCTCTGAAGGAGCCGCTCGGCACCTGGGCTCGACAGGCTGGGCGGAAACCGGTCGACCTCCTAACAGGCATATTTGGAAGGAGGCTTTTGGTGTGGCGGTAGATGTTCGATGAAGAACCACTCCAAACAAAATGGAAGTCAACATCATCCACGAACTGAATAGGCCATCGCTACTAGGGTGGAAGGCCATCGCTAGTAGGTTTCAGTCACCATTTCACCCCGTTGATCGCGGATCCACTCTCACCAAGAAGCTGCAGCCCGGTTAATCGAGGCGTCATGAACCTCAAGACCGGACGGTCAGAACATCGGTGATTCGTCCGAAACACGTGGGATGCGCGCCCCAAGGCATGCAAGGTCAGTGGGCATATGCAAAATTGTATGTATGGGTCCTTCTTGATTGTTCAAAGGCCCGTCGTTTCTGCATTTTATATCATTATATATATATAAAACATTGGTGTTTATAGAATGCCAGGGATAGGTATGTTCGATTACACAATGAAAAACAACTATATAGTTTATAAAATGACCTGAATAGATCATGACAAGTCAAGATAGGAAACATCATCCAGAAAACAAAGTTCATGAAATGAGAATCGTCGATCGGGAAGGTCTCTATGATGCCAATTATGTAGACGTTATATTTTTTAAAAAAATACTTGATTTCAAGATCTCAAGATCCAAAACCTGGCCAAGTCAATTCTTATTTAAAAAAAGGATGGTGGGCTTACCACCTTCACCCATCTAACACGGTCATCCACGGTCCAAGTTACTGATACCAGTATTTGTAAAATGATCAGGGTAAACTGATTCTCGTTATCTTATGTAGTTATCAAGAGTGATCATCCAAAATAGAGACAGAGGCCCTTGAGTTTCTGAAGTATCTCTTGGAATTTGCGTTTCATAAGGGAAAAGGATCCTCATTTCAGTACAGTCTTGGGTATATCCAATTAGATTTACATAACTTGTTGCAACTGTCCTATCATCATCTAAAATCCAGAATTTACAAAAATTGTAAACATCCAGAAGTCACCGGCCCCACCCAGCCATCCAGTATACTTAACTTCCATCACTAAGCAACCATGGGCACGAACTCCATGCCTGCTTCCTGCCAGGGCATGTTCGGCGAAAACTTCCAGTTGTAGCCCCAGGTCACTCCTAGGATCGTCACAAAAACAGCCAGCCGCATAACTTCGAAAAATCCTGTTGACAAACAATATGGTCGAACCCTGCAGCCCTATTCTCGGCGCGGACGCACCGTTGGCATCAGCGACCGGACTCTTATAGACATCAACGGTGCGTCGAACCAACTTCCAACCAAAACACATGTGACTGGTGACAAAGAGTCAAAACACAAAGTGACTCAGTGCTCATCCTACCAGTTTTGTCAAAGTGACCGTTTTGAACTTGACCTGTGGCACGCCTGAGTGGCGACGTCAAATCAGGATATTGAAAGGGCACTTCAAAGTTTTGAAGTTTCTATATGGAATCTTATATAATGCAAATGAACATCCCAATCCACATTGGATTAAAACAGCAATATGGTACATCTCCTTGGTTGAATCGTTGGTCAATGTTGGTCATCAGCATATTCCGCAGCCCTCCTTTTTAGAGCGATGCGTATTGGAGCGCCCTGATGTGCCTCGATCGTTCAGCCAAGATTCCTTGCTTCAACTGCCTCAGCTGATGATCGTGCAGGTTCGTCTTGGCAATCCCACGCTTGCCTCGTTGACCGGGTGAAAACGTAGATCGATGCCCCCACGGCCAGCTGGAAACCGGTATTCGACCCCTTCAAAGCATAGCGCGGCCGCATACCATTAGAGTTGGGTAGATGAGTGGAAATCCATGAAGGGGGATCGTCAAAAGAAACAAAGTTAATGGCGATCTTTGGAATGAGTTGCTGCTACTCTCGGCACGGAAGGTGCTCATCAGCAGCACGAGGATCACGAGGGGCGCCATGTGTAGCGAAGCGTCTTTCGGCACGAGCCGAGCGAGGGAGTGAAGCACTGGTTGAGCAAAATGCTGAAGGAACCACAAAACATAGGATGATTTAGGATGTTAATTAGGTACCTCCACACAGGTGGTTTGGAAAATTACATATTCGCAGCTATTCGTCTAAGGCCCGAGGCTTCCTAGAGGGGTTCTTCTGCGTTTAATTGGATCTTGTGAAGCAAAGGATGCCTCTTCTTCTTCTTCTTCTGCTTCTTTTCTTCTCCACATCATATTAATTCGTTCCACACAGGTGTTTCTCGGTCAAGGGTTCCCATTAATTCCTTCGAGCACGTTTTTCACTTGTCCTGCCAAAGCATCAAAGTCATGGACCCAAAGCCCCTGTGATCCCTCTTTATTGGGCAGTGGTCCATTTTCGGAATTGGTGCAACCACATTGGCCTGCATCAGAATAAGGGGAACCCCCCAAAACACCCTGAACTCTTGAGAGCCCGCTGTTTCCACTGGATCTTAGTCTTCTCGTGTCTTCTCATTGTCCCCAAAGGGCTCCGGAGTCCCGGAAGTCCCGAACGAACGCGCACCGGGTCTCCTGTACGGCTCTCGCGGTGCCGGGCTCGCGGCGGCGTAGCCTCAGTGCAGAGTATCTAGGACGGTCGATGAAGCGGAGCAATGGAATGCCCTCCCTCAATATACATCAAACTAAAGCTTTAAAAGAACTGAGGAGGAGTGGAACATACTACTCTCCAAGGCACCTAGACGTGCTCTCTTTCGGCCTCTCTCTCTGAAAAACACCGATGTTCCACCGCAGGAGGCTTCCTTCCACTCGGTTTTCTCCTGGTGCGAGAGAGTGTGCACACTGATGGGTGAAGGGTCCGGTCGGTGCCATGAACCTGCAGGTTTGCTTGTCGCCATCGCTTTGCAGGTCCAAAGCCGAATCCTGAACTGCCATGGCTCAGCTGGGCCCAGCCACGCTTCGCGCGTCCTGGTTCACTTTCCATGGGTTGCCACTGGTGCAACATCCTCGAAGATCCAAGAACACTTTGGAAAAAAAAAGAAGAGTAAATCAGCTTCTAGCAACACTTGGGATTAGAACACTTGGGAACCAAGCGAGTGGAAATAAAACTGTGGCTGTTCTCTGATCCCGAGTGGCCCGCCCACACGACCCGTTGCCTTCGACGGGTGTGGTGCCGACCCGACCCGAAGGTCTGGGGAGCACGGCGGGCGAACACGATATCCAACCCCCGCTGGCAGCTTCGAAGCAGTGCCTCAAGAGACAGGTCGATGGTCGGATGAATGAAGATGGCCAAATCTCAAACACGGCTGTGTTATGGGATATCCACCTAAGTGTGAAACAATCTTCCACAAATCACCCAAACTGCGAAGGTGTTGAGGTTAAACAATGTTAAACTATCTTCTCAGCAAAGCAGGTGAATTCATGCGGGTCCTTCAGGCTGCTGGGCTGCCATACCGAGACGGCCGGGTCACGTAAAATCTCAGCCGCACACCTCAGCTGCGACTGGAAACTAGCGAAGCACGAATTCTGGCAACCGGACACTATTTCAGCTGCTTCAACCGGCCATGGAATTCATGACAAACAAATGGGAAATGCCTCCACCAACGAGAATTCGGTGCATGATACCCCACCAATCAGCAAATGACCCTATATGAGCGTTTGGCCAAAAAAAGCCATGAAAACCATGTACAGGTCGATCTGTCTCATAGAGTTGAAGAAGTACGTAGCTGCTTTTCGGAGCTATAGGCTATAGGAGTCTCGTCATCTATCACTGTCCACTTCGACCGCACCATATACCAACATATCCAAGAGCCTCATAAACATGTAAATGATTTTTATTATATACCCTCCATAAATTGCTCCGGCAAAGGGTCACCAAGAAAGTCCCAAGGCTGAAAAAGAAACAAGGTCTTACTGGCCTCTAGTTGGATCGATCAACTGTTGTTTGGTTTGGTCAAAGCCTCTAACTTGATGGTGATTAAATACTTCACACCCAACCTTTTGCCTTGAGACTTATCTCCGGCGTCTGTAGTTCAAATATGTTCAAATGCTATTCCACTGCACCTTTTTGATCCTTTTTGGACCTACACATCAGCTGCGTGAATAGGTCGAATAGGTTCAACTATGTTCAACTCATATATCGGCATCTTCATACTGCATCCAATCCGGGAGGAGGCCATGTGACCAAGTGAAGAACAAAACACAAACGTGCCGAGTGTGAGTCGGGGTGACAAGTGCTCGAAACCGGGGATGACGACCGGGAGGCAAAAGAACACGAACTGTATGCACCCTGGAAGAAGCATCTCCTACTGTCATGACGGGGGAATCTTTTACATCACATGACTTCCATGTCCAATGCCAAGGTCGACCAACTTCACTGGTTCCTGTGGCTCCAGGCAGCACATCATGCTGACTGATCCCCAGGGCGTCTGCAAGGGGCACCAAAGCCCACTCGCAAAACCTTAGTCACAGCCGGGCTCTCATGTAGGGTCACCACAAGGTCAACATCAATGTGTAAAGCTTCAAGATGTATTTGTTTCCTCTTAACTGTCTCAAGGAATGTTAAAAACTTGTCAAGAAATGATGAAATCCCCCGGAACTGCCTCATGAACGGCCACTTCGGATCTCAGCCACTCTGTACGGCATCTTCCAATGGATCTGTCCCTTGGGCCCCAGCCAGTTGAGAAGACTGGCCTGGCTATCATGGAGTTCAGGCGCTTCTGCAGGATCCATGCCTCACGGATCCAGGGCAGCTCAGCGAATCGCCATGTTTTGTGTTCCAGATTGGGGAGAAGGAGGAAACCCATGCAAGTGGATATCAAGCCGACCCAAGTTACAATGGATTGGTCTTGCTATACCTTGCCAGAACTCTTATTGTCCCAAAAAACATCATTGCCAGGTAGGTCAATGAAGCCCCATGTGAAAAAGACACAAATAGAAATTGCAATGGCAATTAATCTTATTGTATGGCTCTGCTACATCCAGCTGCGGTAGATCAAACCGCAAGTGCCTATATATGCTAGAGGCCTAGTTCCTTATTAATAACAAACAACAGTCCGCTCTCCTTGGTGGCTATGCTGTGCTACGCTCTCCTTTGTGCCGTCTCAAGACTTTGTTTTGTTGCACGGCGAAGCATGCAAATCATCCCTGATGTGGCATGACTCAAACAAACGATTTGGGGGTTGGGTCGTAGCTGGATTAAAGACGGTTTTTTTTTGCACTTCCGAAGGCGAGAAATTAAGCAAAACAACTGCAAATCAGATCGAACCTATCCAATGCGTAAAAACACAAATAACCATTCTGGCCTGCTAGGCACTGCTGCCCAACAATCGCCAAGGCCCTGGCTGCTGCATGGATTGGCAGGCGGGTGAGGGCGGGCGGGGTCGGGTTGAATATGCTCCCTGCTGCGCCTCTCAGTGTGATGTTTTGTGTGGAGGAGTGGTTGTCTGAGTCAACCCTTGAAAAATATGAAAACCGAACCAATCCAAAGAGTGCCTCCACCCCACTGGCACCTCCAAAGACTCCTCGTCTCCATGGAACTTGCCTAATGTCAAACCCCCCCACCCCCTTCGCTTCACTGCTCCGGAGCCCAGGGAGAATGGCCTCATGAAGCTCTCCTGTGTCATGTGCACCTGACGAGTCCGAGAACTGTCAACACACATGAGCGTTCGATGGAACACTTACATCTGCCACACCAATGGTTCGTTTTTGTGGGAATGGTTCGCCATTCATAGCGATGCAAAACATCCGACTGTGTCCACTTCTTGCAGCCAGTGGGGCCAGCCTTGAGAAAGGACCATCGCTACACAAGTGTCCTTTCTCAACACCAGACGCCGAGGGATATCGATGTTGGACCCAACTCCGAGACCTAACAGATTCCTGACAAATTCCCAGTCAATTGCCACCGGGAAAAGAAAGCAATCCAACAGCTCCAAGCGGTTATAGGCCCATCCACTAACAAGATGTATCCTAGATCTTCTTAATTACTCTCCAGATACCCGTTGAACCTCCCTAATTCATATAGTTCTATCCAGTTCTTGTCCTCTTTCGGGTCAGAAAGGCGTTGCCACACCTCTTCGACCGATCCGTCCGCCAGCACCTGCTCTGTCCCTTCACCGTTAAAAAAACACGTCGACCATCCAAACATCCCAGAATCGGACTGGCCAATGATCCGGTGCCGCCTCTTGTTGCTTCATGACTTGTATGTACAAAAGATCGGCTTGCGCCCGCGTCCTGGGGCAGTTGTTTCCATAAAAGAGGGGCCGGCGGCTCTGGACAGGTGAGCGTGGACTGAAGCAAAAGACCCTCATCTGATTGTCATTGCAGGTGTCTCAGAACTCAGGCTGCAGCAGGACCGGACTTGGGCACAGGTCCAACGGCAACCTGCAACCGAGAGGTTGGCAAATGAATATCCAAGCGTCTGAGGGGGGTAAGTGAAGTTACCCGAATAGGGTACATGTCTGACCGCCCTACGAATTAATTTATAGATAATATATATATATTTTTTTTTGTATGTGTTTTAATATCTATGTACGCATACATACGCGTTATCACACTATCGATTGAACTCTCTAATTACCAATGGATGCCTGTCCCTGCAATTGCCCCCAGGCACCTCAAGAAATCCTAAAACATCTAAAACATTAATGAAGTAATTGAATGGTTTGCAGGAGGCTGGTTGCGCAACTTGTGTCAACCAATGCCGCTGAGCTTCTTTCCGTTCTCCCCTGCCGCCACTTCCGCAGTGTTGCCAAAGCCACGCGCGAAGCCGGTTGAAAGCTGGCGGCTCATCTGGCGGCGAATTCTTGCACATTTGGTCGTTTCTTTCAAGTTTGCAAGACACCGTTCTTCTGTAGAATAACCCAGCACATTCTCCCGAAGAAAGAACATGGATGAGGAAAAAAATCCAAGGTTTCAGAAAGGCTATCTCTCTCTCTCTTACTTCTCACTCTCTCTCTATCTATATACGGCACTTGTTAAACCCGTTGAAAAGGTGGGCCATCATAGTGCGGTTCTCTCACCCCTTGCTGTGGACCAAGTTCAACATCGTTTCAGTCTCCTGATCTGAGAAGCCGTGGGAGACATTGGGGGACGCTCCGATCCGGCTACGATCGACGGATGAGTCGATAGAAACCCTGACACGTCAGCCGTCCTTGCGCGAGCGCGTGGTAGAGGACACTGAGGAGGACCGCCGGGCCTGAGGAGGACTCTCGCACTTTTTCCTGTTGGAAGCTGGAAGCACAAAACAGAATACCACGTCTCAGAAGGTTCTGGAATCAAAATGCAGCACCACTGTGAACATAGAATGCGTCAAACAAAAAACATCACAAAACGGCCAGGTCGAGGTTTTTGTTGCGCGGCTTCCTCTCACTTTCTCTGTGGCGTTGCCAACTCCCTTCCAAACAGCAGCTCACTCAAAAGGTATGGAACGTGCGCTTTGCTCAACTGGTCAAGCTCCATAGAAACCATCCAGCACCTATCTGGCACCTGAAGCCTACACGATCCTACACGGAAAAAAATGAAAAAATGAAAACATACACGGGTCACCGGGTGTGACCATAGGGGGCCCTTCAACCAAGGATTGTCTCATGAGGCCTGACAAGTCTATTTGGGAACTACTGCTTGTCCTTGTAGCCTTTCAAGGGGTACCCGGCATCGGGGGGGGGCTAGTTTCAATGACATAATGAGTTTTTAAACTTTTAAGGTGTCTTATCCCCCTTCATTGTTAGGTTGGATGCTTTTAGGGGGCATCTTATACACTTTGGGCCCTATAAAATGTCTAGGGAGGGTGGATTTTCTATACAATGCCTAACTGAGTAAAAAGCATCCAAACTATAAAATGGGGAAGGTGGATTCTGAACATTGAGCAGTAAAGAATGCAAAAAAAACAGCAGACCTATATAATGCCCATGATGGGTTCACCATAGAAAACTTGAGAGGAGGGAGACACGAAAGGTAGGACAGCGGGAAGAGAAGAGAACGCGAGAGGCAGGAACAAAAATGCAATGTTCGACATGGTGATTTATCCCCTCGGAGGCGACCTTTCGTAAATATATGTTCATATGCACTCTAAATGTTCAAACATATGCTCTCGAAATGTTCAAAAAGGTTCTTAGGAAAACAAACTTGCCCCATGGCTCAGATCATCGGTGAGCATTGAATCGGAACATCATAGGATTTGAACTATCCTGAAACCATAAGAGGCTCACGAAGACGCTCCCCAGGAGAGAATTGACGTGCTTCACAAAACAAACTCTAGGTATGTATCCCCTCGGGGAACACCTTTCGTGATTAGAATTTCATATTCACTCTTTCTAAATGTTCAGGAGGGTTTATCCTGAAATCATGAGAGGCTCACGAAGACGTTCTCCAGGAGAGAATTGATTTTAGAGGGGGG
>CAXAMN010013558.1:1257874-1268674 GCA_963970005.1 Durusdinium trenchii | reverse complement strand
AACCACGGGTGGCTCCTCCTCTTGAACCACCGCGGGTGGTTCCTCCTTCTGAACTACCACGGGTAGTTCCTCCTCCTGAGCCACCAAAGGTGGTTCCTCTTGCTGAACCTGCACGGATGGATCCTCTTTCTGAACCAATGCAGCTGGTTCCTCCTCCGGGTGCTGATCGTGGGCATCCTCCAGCCCATGAGGCGGCTCCTGCTTTATGCAGCAAAGTTGCACCGACTAAGAATCAATGTCAGGAATCGTTAGGAATCGTTAGGAATCAGCTTGCCCCCACATCCGCATCTTCACAGATCTTCGATTACACATTCCCTGGGGAAAGTGGCCCGCTACTGGCCTTACTCCCCTTCTTCACTGATGAGGACAATCCCGGGGCTTTGACCATCAACGCTGGGCGTCCTCAATGACCTTCACGAACTGTGGCCGTTCTGCTGGTGACACGGCCTCGGCCTCGCTGGCCTGGGCCCTGCAGGCTGGAAAAACATCCTTGCTCCTAGTAGCATCCCTGCTCCGTTCATAGCGATGCCCTTTGCCACTAGTAGCTCCCTAGAAAATACTCCCCAAACATTCTCCAACAGCGAAAATACTCCCCAAACATTCTCCAACAGGGTTTCACAAAAGTGAAGATGAGTACAATCACACGCTCATTTCCACGCCTGGCTGCTCTCGTGGAGTCCCCCGGACTGTTGGGCGCCTCAAGGAGGCGTAAATCGATCCCAGTCCGCGCACGTTGATCGATGACCTTCCGTTTGACTATAGATCCACTTAACTTGAACGCTTGACGCTCTACATAATGAGGTCATCCTGCAACATCATGGTGCCGATTATTTTGAGCCTTGCTTTTCATGAGCCGTCCCAGATTTCGCATGAGTTTGACCATATTATGCGGCGTTCGACACCTTCGAGGTTCCACGACTGGCCCTCCTCTGCTTCAAAAGTTCTCGCCTTGGAGCGGCTCTGGGGGTCAGTCACGACAGATCTTCCACCAGGCTCGTTTGGGCACCCACTGTTGTGGCATTTGCCCTGGCTGAGGGTTGAAGATGGTTGAACTAGCGTGCCTAATGCACACACATACAATATAGCCACACACACACACATACGCGTATGATGCGTATGTGTGGTAATGAGCATACAGGCATCACAGGAAAAAACATGTTAGATGTGGGCCTGGCATCACCACGGCGCATCACTTTCGGTGAGACATCTCGGTTGCGACTAAAGTCGCACAGTGCCCAGGAGCGAGTTCCCTCATATCCAGATTCAGTGAGGGCCCCAAATAAAGCAAGAAAACAACGTTGCTTGAAAAAAAGACCCTATAAGCACTGATGAATGATCAAATGGACATCGAAATAAATATAAATAAATAGATTAACAATGATGCACATAGACTTTTAAATGTTTGACAAGGAACATCATGCACAGTCTAGCTGACTCTGTCAAGCGTTGACTCTGTGTCGGTCTGATGTCTGATCCCGGACTGATCCCAGGTCTCGATCCCGTCGTGGAACCGAGGTTTCGACTCGCGGATCTGGGCTTGACCTCAGAACATCACAGCTGTCGACTCCTGGATCACTATAGGAGCAAGGACGCTACTAGGGGCTCCTGGCATCGCTACTAGGAGCAAGAAGCTACTAGGGGCTCCTGGCCGTACTACTAGGAGCAAGAACGCTACTACAGGCAGGGTCGACTTGGTCGACCAATGTTCGCCGATTGCCTTTGCTCCTAGTAGCTTCTTGTTCCTAGTCACGATGCCAGGAGCCCCTAATAGCGTCCTTGCTCCTAGTAGCGATGCCCTTTGCTCCGTTCGTAGCGAACATTGCGCCATGATGCATTCGCCATGTTTTCGGACTCTCAGGTCTTCCCCCCTCTGACGAAAGTCGTCTACCCTCCGACAAGAATGGAACTACTTCACTCGATAAGTGCAGGAGACCAAACAAAATGCAAACATCCAAAAATCCATACAATGTGGATATCTGATCTCCACTGAGCCTGAATTCATCGATTCACCCCCCCCATGTAATTACTTCGGCACCGAATTGAGTTTTAGATCCATCTATGATGCATTTACTATGCCATTGCTGCTCGTCTGTGAGCAGGGGAGCTACGAAAGCCACGCAGTCTGCTCTTGGCAAACAGTGCGCAGCAGTGAAACGAACACGAGGAGAAGGATTATGCGTGTGGCACTCCCTACTTCAGAGTGCACCTTGAAAGTCACCTCACACACCCGTGTGAAATCTTGATGGTTTCTTTCTGCAAAAGAATGCAAAACAATCACCGCAAGGTGTTCAAGTTCAACCCCCTGCCAGCCCCATGTAATGACTGAAGGATGCAACAATGAACAGTTTCAGAGATGTGTGAAAATGAATTCACGATATGTACAGGCTTTTAGCTTCTATTCTCCACTTCATCGCGAATCCCTACTGAGCGCGCCTTCTATGGCGCTCAGTCGAGGTCCTCGACATCGTCGTAGGAGACGATGGTCCGGGGCTGCTCATCCTCCACCCATGGTGCACGGACAAGGCGAGCCGGATGAGTCTTCCAAAGTCCGGATGCTGCAAACGCTGAAAAACGGCTTATCATCATGGATGAACCATATACCATGATCCATACTTGGATTCAACATACCCATGTGCCATCCTTGATGAACGGCTTATACCCATGTGCCATCTGAATCCAACTCGTCCAACTCCTTCTCTGATGAATGATCCTGACACATCTGAACCATCCCTGGGCGATTTCCACAGGGATCATCCCGACCCCCGCGTCGAGCAGCAGCCAGAACCGAACGCAAAGCTCCGAAAACGAGCCAGGGTTGTGGGGCATGCACGGCAAAAACGCGACATTACATATCACAACATATCACAACATATCACATCAATGAGATCAAACATGCACCCATTGCATAATTTTCTATGATCGTCTACCACATCCTGTTTTCGTAGCGGTGCCGCTGCAGTTGACTCGACTCGACCATACTCGACCCGTCCCAGCCTCGTCAAGCAAATGCAAAAGCCGTGGATCGTTGATACCTGGTGCCGTGGGGGAAACCGAGCAGCATCCCAACCGAGTAGAGGAACACGCCCAAATTGTTCCATGATTGTCCGAAGAAAGGTGTATCTTCACTTTGATTCACTGGGACCGGCAAGTGTGGTAAGGATGATCTATGGTTCTAAACAGTACTTGGACCCTCCAGCACTTGGATTCGGGCCCCCTCCAGTTGGATGGGAAAACCCTCCATGCACTCCATGCCCAGCTGCTGTTGAATTCCAGGCTGGGCGGTTTCGGTGTTGCTTTCACCGGCGCCTGCACTTTCGGGATCACCGAGAGAAACGCAGTTCAAAATTGTCCATGTCTGCGTCTGCGTTGCTGCATGACACCCTCTTTAATCGAATGGAGTAATTATCCTATCCGCCCCCTCAGCAACATGGAAATCGAAAAGGCCTCTGGAAAACTGCACCACCCTGCAAAACATGGTTTTCCATGATACATTGGAGGGAGGGTAGGTTTCATTTACAAGCATGCAGCTGTTCTTGGTTTGCCAGATTCTTCACCTCCCCCCAGCTGGGTGCAATGTTGTGGCAGGCACCCTTGAATGCAACCAAGTACCCTATCATTTCACAGGTTGTCAAGAGTCCATTCTATTGGAAATGGCGAAGACCCTTTGCAGCGGCACCCCATGCTCGGTTGAAATTGACTTTCTGGTTGTCTTGGGCTTGTCTGAAGAGCATGGAATCTGTGAGCTCTCATATCATCTGTACAAGAAACGGAAAGAAAACCCCTAGTGTTCTTCCCTTAACCTCTGGTCTGCACAGCTAGCCGGCTACCCAGACTTCTACTTCCACTACTAAGCTACTTCTGCAGAGGAGACTACCCTAATACTCCAACTACGTATACCGTATACTACTACATTAATATTCCAGCTACTACTACTCGCGGGTGGATGGCCGGGTCTCGGAGAAAGTATTAATGATTTCCTGGCTTGGGCCAGCCGCATATACATATACGATCTATATTACGATCTTACATGCAGCTATGTAGTTGAATCTAGTTGTCTGTCTAACTGGTAACCTGGTAACTAGGTTTATTTATATATATATATATTATATATATATACTGCCGGCCGAAAGCAACCTGACGCAAACGGCTGCCCCCACCCCACATCCAATGATGTTCTGTCCCCTTATGGATGTGGACGTGCTTCTCTGGATGTTCGGGCAGCCTATCCGCTATTTCGTACGGACGTCTGAAGACATTGTCGAACGAAGGACTGAGCACGGATGCCCTGTTTCGTAGGAAATACCAGCGCGGATTGATTCCTGATTCCAGCAGCGCAAAATTAAGCAATATATATATATAAACACATAAACATCATATAAAATCACAAAGTCAATAAGGAAGTATTTTAAAATATTTGTGGGTGGGGCATTCTGGGGCCACCCAAACTACTCCTCTTCCTACTACTACGACTACTACACTACTCCTACTGCTGCTACGATTGTTGACTATTTAAGATCCAGCATCAAGCCGCAAACCCACGGAGCAAGGATGCTACTAGGGGCTCCTGGCATCGCTACTAGGAGCAAAGAAGCTACTAGGGGCTCCTGGCCGTACTACTAGGAACAAGAAGCTATTAGAAACAGGAATTAGTATTAGAACATATTAGGATGTAAATCAGAATTGAAACGAATACACAAGTGGAGTCCCTCCGTGGATCGCTCGCACAGCGCTTTGGACCGCTCGGCCTTGGGTCGTCCGTCGAAGAGGTCCTCATCATCCGAGCTCTCGATACCCACGCTGCTCTGATACCTAGAGCCGAAAAGCGAGCAGAACACACCGAAGGAAGGTTTGCGCTGGATGGCACGAACTTGCGTCATGGCCTATGCATGCCTATGCCATGCTTCTTTTCTTTTGGTGCTTTTTGTAAGGTATGTCGTATAACATGGTTACCACGGACATCTATTCCTGGCAAGCATGTCCATGACACCAAAAATGATTGGACAATATTGGACACATTTTCTCAGCTCAACCGCATCGCAGTCACAAAAGCAATCTGCTTGTCTGAGGACAACAAACAAGCGCAAAGCTCAGCACGTGAACTTGAGGCCAAGGGGGGGGGCGAAAGCTAGCACTCCAGAATGGGAAAGTGGAGGGCAGCGAGGTAGGAAAAAACACGGCGCTCTTTTTGGAGGCAGGGGTGAAGAGTCCTTTATATGTGGCTCTTTGCCCGGATCCTCCTGCGAGAGAAGAGAGAGAAGAGAGACGGAAAGACGAGAGACAGAGAGGAGAGAGAGAGAGAGGAGAGAGAGATGAGAGAGATGAGAAAGAGATGAGAGAGATGAGAGAGATGAGAGAGATGAGAGATATGAGAGAGATGAGAGAGAGAGAGAGACAGTGAGACAGTGAGACAGTGAGAGAGTGAGAGTGAGAGTGAGAGTGAGCGAGTGCGGCCGCAAGATGGGGGTGGGGGGGTCTTCGACCTGAAAAATCAGGGGTTAGGATTTGCACCCGGTCGAAAGAAACCTTGCTATCGCAAGAGTAACTCCAACTAGCTTCGCTAGCTTTCGTGATAAGTTTTGATTTGACTTGACGGGTCTCCGCCTCAAAAGCAACCTTCTCTCAGCTGATCTGATCCGGTTTGAAATGTTCTGAGCTCGCTTTTCCTACAGGGCTATAGGGATCCTTTCTGGGGATCTTGTCAGGCTGTCAACACCAAAGACTCCCAAGCACCCAACCTTAGAGGCGAAGCATTCAAGCAAGTGGCTTGCCCGAATAGCTGGAAGTTTGGGTGGTGTTGCTGGTCACGCTCCTCATGCTCTTGGTGTGTCTCATCGCATCGCCGTGCAGCGCCAAACTTCCTGCCATCGACGGATCGACAGGTGGAAGATTGTGGGACCCTTTTGCGCCGGTTCAGCTAAACACCCTCCTAGCAACAGCACCCTAATGCCCCCCGCTACACCACGGTTCTGGTAGGATCTATCGGTGTGAGGAGGATTCAATCAACAAGCCACGCCACGTTTGCCGCCGTCCGCGTCCTGCCCCTGAACGCTTCAGGACCTTCTTCTTCACCCACGCTTGCGCATGCGCCCGCAGCATTCCATACAGTGCCAGCAGCCCATCCTTACCACTGCGCTCGTTGCGCACCCCGCGGTGCTCCGCCAGGCGTGCAATGTTCGTGCGCGTCTCGGCGACTTCTTGCACTTCGCCCCGCATCTTGGACCTCTTCTGCATGGCATCCAAGCCCCTCCTGGTGAGGTTGCGAACCCATATGAACCTCATATCTGGATATATCTGGAGATCAGTTGCTCACCCAGCAGTTGACGGGACAAAAACATCCGCTCACGTGCGAGGTGCCTCTTTGAGGGGTGTTCTGCGCGGGTATCCCCCAAAAGAACCCCCGGAAATACCGTAAACTATAACATTGACGCAAGACTAAGAAGTGTTTTGTGGTGAAAACATGTGAAAACAGGTGTCCAAGAACCGCCTGTCAGGGTCCTAAAATCACCCTTTGCATCCTGGTCGAAGGTCTTGGCCAAAGAACGAGTCGGGGGTTGCACATGACAGTCTGGAGCAGTCAATGTAGAGACTTATGAGACATTCAAGGGATCAAAGCTTCAGCTTTACAACGCGGTGATGCATTTTTGCGAACGACTAGTGACTGTTCAGTCAACTATGGACACCCAATCATCGGCCACCAATGCCAGTTCAAGGGTGTGGGGTCGAAGCCATTCCAGTAGAGCCGGGTAGGCGATGCGAGTTGGTTGGGATGCACTACCCGGTAGCAAGGCTTGGCCATGCTTGGCCCCAGTCTTGGGCGGAGGACAAAAGGCATCGGCCGGCCCCAGGCCCTAGTGACTCCGGGAACTACGCTGCATTGAAGCATTGTTGAGGAGCCAATGCTTAGGTCATTGCCACGAGCACGTCTCCACGTCAGAGTGAATGATCCTCCAGTCAACAGGAACTTCCCAGGTCCAGTCTGAACCTCACCCTCCGCGAGATATCAGTCACGTGAATTCACTGATTCCCGCTGCGCTGCGTCCCAACGATTTCGCTTAGCTCGACTCCTTTCTGCCCAAGGGTTGGCGGTGATGTCTTGGCCGATCATCTTCCGTCCAATGAGCTTCTTGATGCCAAACGCCTAAGCCGTAGGCAGCGCCGCTAGAGTTTTCATCATCAACCCCCGCTAAGAAGAACGTGAGAAACAAAAAAGGCAGCGAGGTGCATCGACTGAAGGATCCCCCAAGTTTTTTTTGACCCACCGATCCTGATCATATCTTCAAAGGCTACCGGATGCCATGGCCTTCCTTCCCACACTGGGGAGAACCCATGGGCAACTTCTGACCCCAAGCCCTGCTTCGGAAGAACTGGGTAGCTTGGTGGCGGCCGGGCGTTGGAACCCCAAAAACGCGGCCATTCCAAGTGGCCAAGCATGAAAACGAGCTATCTTGAACCTTTGACATTTTATATATATATATATATAGTACTTCCTAGCGAACCAAGAACCTGTAAAACTGTGGATTCCTTATCAAGAACCATCAAGAACCTGGTTATTGTCAAGAACCGTCTCAAAAACCTGGTTTTCCAAGAAGCAGTCGATGGCTGCATGGCCATATGGGTCGCGGGGTTTCGTTGATCACCAACAGAATACACAGGCAAAGGATCCTTTGTCTGAGAGTTGCCTGCAAAACAATCCAATTTTGCAGCTTCTCTTTGTTTGTGAGAGTGCAAAATTAGATACAATTCGTGTAATTACCAAGAAACCAAACCAGCCATGCCCTGTATATCCTGTATGATCTCAAAACATCTGAAGGGCTGCTTTAAGAGGGTACTGTCATTGTATGTCATTGTCATACTATACGCCAACCACAGTCGAAGGTACGATGGCGCCGAAGAAAAGCAGCGGCAATGGCACGGCCAAGAGGAGGGCAATGGCATCATCCCCCGTGCGAGGTGGGTTGTCTTCCTGAACTGGCACAGGAACAAGACTTGGAGTCCAAAACAGGTCCAGGATAGGATGATCCAAGTGGTTTCACCATGTCCACTCAATACCTGACATGTTCTATAAATGTTTTTATACATGGAATGGGACCAATAAAACTTAACTAATTGAAGGCACTAGATGCAACCTGAGGTTGTATAAAAACCCCCTATCCTTTTGCCTTACCACTTTTGGCGTTATCGTTGTTTTTCTTCCTTATCGTTTTACAGTACTTTGACTAACTGCAACATATGTAACATATGTAGTATACATGTGTGTGTGCACTGCGTGCATGTGGTGTGGAACCTGCAGACATGAAGACATTAGGTACAATTCCCCATGCTGGAGTCCATGCTAGAGTCCCCAGACAGAAGATCTTATTGCTGTCCATGGCGCTCACATGTGGTGGCCTACCTACACAAAGGTCTTTTAGGCTCGCTGCGTTATCGTTTTTGTTATCGTTTTGTTATCGTTTTGGTGCCTGGTGCAACTAGGATTTGTTTAAAGATTCTGCCCTGAAGAACGGGAGATGGTTCACACTCTGTTTGTCGAGCAGGGACTGTTCTTTCGGAGGCCCAGGAGACACTCCTTGTTGCTCCCTCTGTGAGGACATAAGCCTAAAACCACAAATAGAAACATGCCAAGGAATTTCCACGACAATCATCGGGGGTTATCGTTGTTTTTTCTTCCTTATCGTTTTACAGTGGCTTGCAGATGCTCCAAGAAAAACGGACATGCGAATACTAATTCCCTGGGTGGGGGGGGTTTTATAATCTCTCACCTGAAGAAATGGGTCTCACTCGCAACGCTGGAGCAAAAGGGGGCCCCTTTGGTGGAATGAGTGGAAAAAAACCGCCGATCCACCGATGCCCACCCTGCCTCTGGTCACAAAAGAGGCCGACAGCTGCTTTCAGGGGGCAGCTCGTGAATGCTCATGAAAACCAAAACCGACCATGCAAAACAACATGAGCAATGAATGCGAGTTTTTCATAGGGCCGTGAATCAGCGCCGTGATGTGCAGTCTTGTTCTCTCAGCCCGTCCCAATCTCCCTGCCAAGGGGCCGGACGTGTGACGAACTGGAACTCCTTGCTGTCGCCCACACGCAAGACGCCGCCAAAGGTGAAGAAGGGACCCTCTTCAGTACAGGTGCCTTGAGATGACTCACCACACCAACCACCAATCCCGTCTCCGCAGGTCTTCTCTGCGTCTCCGACTTTGGAGCTTTCGCTTTTGGGGGAAAGACCTGCGTCCAAACGGGTGGGGCTCGGAGAAGGTCTGGGGGGCGTTCTTCCGACCAGTTGCGCCGACCAGTTCGCTCCGTGTGTCGCCGTTTGGAACGGCTCAGTCTCCTCGACTTCCCCATGCTTTGCCGACAGGGGCTCTAGTCCCCAAGCATCGATGGAGCTGGGTCATGGCAAGTTGTGAAGGGGGAGCTGATTTCTTCAGAGCAAGAACGCACTCCACCAACAAAAAACCACCGGCCTGATACCCATTGGCCTTGTTGGAGGACCGGTCCTCCACTTCCAGAGCAACATACCCTTGGTTGGCTAACCTAGGACAGCACCCTACCACATTCACTTGGAACCCCCATTCGCCACGGGCTGACTATTGGATTCCATGATCAGGGCTGTATGTGATCATATCCGAGCTATCCTACCAAAAACATGGTGATTTGTTGGGGGCAAAGGGAAAGGGCGGGATTCCACGACGACGTGACCCTGCTCCACTTCGGTCCCCGCCCCTGATCTGGTCTTCCGCGACTTACAGCCAAAGGGGGCCGCTTCTGCCATAACTTATGACGTGAAGTGTCCACTCCCAAAAAGAAGGACCATGGGATGAAGAACAAACTAAACCCCACCAGGGGGATGTTGTTCCATGTTTTACCGCCCCTAACAGCAGCTGTTGTGAGAAGGTGCCGTTGTTGTAGGGCGCATGGCACCAGCAAAGCGCATAAATCCCCGGCGACACCCGCACGAGGCCGCTTCCCCAGGAGAAGCGCTTCCCTTCCTGCGTCGCTGGCCTCAATCACACAACACACAACAGCGCAAAGGCATCCAAAACCGAAAGGTCGAGCAGAACCGAACCCCCACAACAGGAGACCTAGAAGCGACAAGAAGTTACAGTATACAGTTATACAGTACGACCTTCTAGTTTTCTCTTTGGCGCATGCAAAAGGGAAACGCAACCAGTGTGCTTCATCTGGGAACCCCTTCCCTCACCTGATGGACTTTCACCCCCAAACAGTGCTGGAGGCGACCATCCTTCTTATTGCCGATGCCTTGAGCGTACCTTCAACAAGCTGTGGAATATATATATATATCTGTAGACAGCACTGCCAAGCACACTGACGCCACAGACCATACAAACCTCCCAAATCCTCTCGCTAAAAACCACGTCGAACGCGCGAAAACCACATCGACCAGGTGGCAGTGACACGGCATTGTTTGGGAAGTTGGCCTGTGGTGACGGCCGTCCGCCTGCCCAGCGGGAATAAGAGGCACGTGGTGGATGGCCCGAGTCCGGGGAGGCTCAAACGCAGAACCGTTGGGTGGAGCTTCTGGAAAGACACATCACACAATTCCGTCAAAGAATGAAGCCATTATGGACATCCGTGTTTGTGGCTTGTGTGGAGGCAACTCAGGGGCCACGTCAGCTCAGAACGCCAAACGAACCCGCGTGCTTTGGAGATTCCAAGATTGAAATGGCTCGTTTGCAAGGCGCCCACAGATGGAATGTCTCCAACCAAGGATTGATGTCCCAGGCACACGTGTATCTGGATGGATGGATGGATGGATGGATGGATGGATGGATGGATGGATGG
>CAXAMN010013558.1:1241399-1257864 GCA_963970005.1 Durusdinium trenchii | reverse complement strand
GGATGGATGGATGGATGGATGGATGGATGGATGGATGGATGGATGGATGGCATGCATGCATGAGGTACAACAAGGTACACGTAGTAGAGTCAACTGCTTCAACAACCAGTGGAAGGCACATCAACAACACCAGTATGTAAACAATCATCAGTTTGCGAATGTGATGGGTACTACAAGAACAAGTAACCTTGCTGACGCAAAGGATGTCACAAGGCTGTCATAAGGTAGGGATTTGAACACTGCCTGAATTCAAGCAATCCGTGCCATCTGGGACGACAATGAGGCGATCCCCATCCGAGAGGAAGTCTCCTGCGCGGCAAAACCTAAACAGAAGCACCACGGCATCGAAGTCCCAGCTGTAATTGTTTAATGTTGTTTTGGATTTGTTGGTTCTCTTTGAACATCTTCCAACCACTGAAAGGGTTTCATCGGTTTCATCAGTGGGTCGTCGCACGTCCATAGATTTGACCTTCTCGGGATGAATGCGGAGCATGGCGGAGTATTGGGGAGCAGTGTTGCCCGACCATGGACCTAGCGACAAAACCTGTATAAATATAGATTCAGGTATATAAAATATATATAGAGAGAGAGAGATTCTAAGTAATATATATATATATGGCATGCATCTGGAGGAATTGCCAACTTGCCATGTTTAATATGGTGTCGCATGTAATTAAAGGGCCATCGAAGAGCATGTCTACCTAGTAAGCTAGTGCCTTGCATTTCAACTCCATGACGTACCATCAATCTTCTTCACAATGATGGTAAAATTAAGCCAGCCACATCCAACATCCTCCAACCACCCCAACCTCTTCCCCTTTTGTGGGGGATGGGCCCTTTCCCTTCTCCCATCTTCTCCCGCTCCTTCCAAGTCCTCGATGCTGCAGGGCTCCCATTCGAAGCAGCGATAGGTCACCGAGTCATCCGGGCCGCCGATGGTCAGCCTCGTCGCGCCGAGGAAAAGCGTCGCGAACCCTTAGAGGGCTACGTCGGCTCAGCAAGAGCTATATTTTTGGGGGGGGCGCACTTGAGCATACTTGAGCCAAGAGTCCCTCAACAAAGGGGTTCTATATTCATTTGATGTTGGATGTTTTGATAATGTTTGATGATGGGGCTGACAAAATCATGGTCGATCCTTCAACAACCGTGTGGGATCGGTTGGAGGGTGGGACATGGTCTGTGAATGATCGCCTCCCAAGGCTGACGATATAGTCCACGGGGTTCAGGCAAATCTGCTCCGCGGCGCACCAGCAGATCTGAAAGGTTCCGCGTCTGACCTTGTGAGCGTTGGAGCTACGAGCCAAGTAGGACAGGGATCTTTCGGATGACGCAGTGTGTTGGATCGGCCGGTTGTTCCCGCCGTTTTGCGCCCACTTCTATTCGATATGTGGTACTGCAGTATCCATATCTATCCATTGCGTTTGCTGATAGCAAGTCAATGGATCTCATTTTTCGGTGGGGCAGGTGGCAAACAAGAAGTATGTAACTATAAGCTACAAGTATTATACTTCCCTATTTTAGGCTAGAACCTGGGAACTGGAAAGTGTCTACTAACATCACCTCAAACCACTATGTTCTACCTGCCCGGCTAGCATAAGTGAGCTGACAGGGCTACTGACATATACTAACACTTATACTAACATGGAAGGTGCGCAAGTGTGGCCATCTACAAGAATCACGCTAACATGGAAGGCACGAAATCATTTCAGCCAGCCAGTACACATGCAGCTCATGCAAGAAACACACACACATACACTAACATACACTAACATGGAAGCTGGACAAAAATCCCTCTCTGCATGTTTGTGCCGTGATTTGTGATCATGTTTATGTTTGTCGAGTTGTTTTTTTCATGATTCAAAGCATTTGCCCTGCTGCAGAAAGGGTTCTGTGCTTGCAAGCCTTGACCTCAAACAAGCAGCACAGCTTCATGTTTAACACCTCAACTAACACGAACCAAGAGCCTGTCCTTTTCAATCTTCAACCACAAACCTCACAGATTCCATGTTAACAGCAAACCGGACATGTCTTCAACTTGGTACTAACATGGAACCGGTGGATGGGTTGCTGCTCCTACAAGTGTTAACTAACATTGCACTTGAGTCACTTGAGAATACAAATCCTGAACTTTCACTAGCATGGAAGGTGAACAATTTTGGATGCTCAGCCTCCATCACATGCTACATGAGGCCTTTTGAGCCTCTCGGGCACTTGTCTTGGAGACGGTGAAGCTCTGTCGCCGGCTGTCCCCTTCCTCTTCCACCAAAAACCCCTTGGGCGCACATCCGACCAAGTGTCTGCGTGTGGCAACGCGAAGGACCGGCCGTCATCGAAAGTCGCCAACGAGCCTCGGCTGTTGCCGGGCTGTGCAGGGCCGGCCGTCAGTCGTGGTGAGTGACAGCGATCAGTCGAGGTCAGTCGTGGTGGGTCCGGGGAGCATTTCGGATACCTTTTTTCTTGGGTCCGTGGGTAGCAAGTGGTGCTGGCACTATTGGTCTAGAGCTCCACGGACTGTAGACTGTAGAGTAGAGGGACCAAACTTCCAAAAAGGAAGCCTCTGATTCTTCCGTGTCTGGGCAGTGCACTTATCTGAAGATAAAGTCCATGTACTGTCTTCCAACAACGTAAGCGGGTTTGCCCTCACCTTCTACGTGTGTTCAAACTGAAATGTACCCCAATCATCCCAATGCGACGTCGCCATCGGCCTGAGCCATAGGGAAAGGTCTCAGAGTCCCCGACAGCTTCGCCACAGTTCCTTGGATTTGCTGATGGGTCTAGACATAGACAGGGGGACTCCCAAACCAATCACACACACATATATATATATACACATTATATATATGCCCGTTTGTTTTATTGTTTGGGGGGTCTTCCTACTCCAATCCAAACCCAAATGGGTACATGTTGTTCCTCTCTGCCACCGGTCCTTGCGAATATGCCTTGGGTGATCCTCTTCTCTCGGGGTTTTAGGACAAAGCCTACTGAACTATATAGCAATGATTGTTTGACTGCTCAGTAGGTGAACCGAACCAAGCCGCCACGTTGAAAATGAGTGTCAGCTTTTTATGGCAACACCTCTGACCCGGCCTGGTTTCTCATGGGAAGAAGTCAATAATACTTGATGTTCGGCGCATCATGTCATCATCTGGCTTCCTGTGTTCCCCTCATGACGCCCAAACGAAAACTATCGAATGTAGAGTCCCAACGGGGGGATGTCCAATCCGCACTAAATTACGCTATATAATCTGACCTGTGGTTGGCAGCGGTGGCACCAAACCCGGTGATATATCTGCAGTAAATCATTGAGCTTGCACTCTGAACTACTCAACCTGATCGGGAACCAATCAACACTGAACTCACTGGAAGCAATATATCATGAAATGTCCAAGCTTCGTGAGGATCATGACTTTGTCTCCATCATTGAGGCCTTCACCTGCAAAACAGACACACGCAGCCCGCGTTTCAGGTGCACACGATAATGGACGGGAAAGTGCGCGATCCCAAGCAGGAGTGACTGTGGGAGCTGTAACCCAGTTGTGGGAAGAATCGAGATGGCATCAAACATCATCAAACACTTGTTTGGATCCAGTTGAGGCTCTCCCATTACTTATAAAAACTTGGGCCGGGTACTTATTATGGTCACTGACGCACGCACATTCACCCAAAGAAAATGCAACTAACCACCGTAGCCGAGATAGATTCCGGACGAAAAGGCCAACAACATCCAACGGAGTCTTCCCACATCTGCCAACTGCTCCTGCCATGAAAACCACGGCCATTTCTTCCTCACTTCCACTTCCAGTGAGACAAAGCGCTCCAACCAACCCTCCCCCAAAAAACACCCATCCGGGAGGCACGACTGAAAGACCGACCCTGGAGACTTCTCGCCCGGCCTGAAATTCCGGAGATGTTGCAGGCCATCGCCAAGGGGCAAAAGAAGTTCACAGGCGTCACCAACGGAGCCTCCAGGATCCGACGGCTTCTCGCCGGAAGGGGCCGCACGACGGCGAAGCGAACGGTGCTCCCCCGCCATTTGCCATGCTTGGCAAGATGAGGTCAGGAAAATTACAAGGTTGATCAAGGTTTGCTGGATTATGCGGCCTGCTGCGACCTGCTTGTTTTGGATTCTTTTGGCACAATCTCACCCGGGGCAGGACATGCGCGCACGTTGTCTGTTGCAATACTTGGCGCCAATATTTCACAAGCTCGGTCACCTGTAGTCAGTCGCTTCGCCGCAACACACTCGCCACACTTGTGGGTGTTATTATTGATGTTAGATACATGTGCATGGACATCCTCGAAGTGCGGTTTCTTGGACCAGAGAGCTATACCCCTCACAAACCTCATGCCTTGAGATTTCCTGGCGACATCGAGCTGATTCATGTGAATTATTCCAATGCCCCACTCTTGTGCCCTTGCCCATCCGCTCCCTTTTCTCTACGTGTCGACCAACGATGCGTCCCCGTCGACCAACGCCGCCGGACGCGTCGGACGCCTTGATTTGCATCACCGCCGCATAGCTCTTGAAGTCCCAGTACCGGTCGCAGGAGGTAATCGTCGGGCACCAGCACAAGGAATAGCGGCCCGGGTTGGCGAGCACACGTTCAGGACCCCAGGTGTAGTGAAGACCTGGCAGGGAAACAAGGAGCAACATGACACCTGAGATGTAGACTTGCTTGCCTTGGGAACCTTTCGAGGCAAAATCATTGGAAAATCCAGGTGTTTCGAGACGCTGTGGTCCGTTTCTCACAAATTGGAGGGCTTTCGGCTACTCATCCAATTGCCAGCACTAGTTCTCTTGCAAAGTCTCCATCATCTCTCAATTTGAGAGACACTCATGTGACGATTCCATGATATCATGTCAGGTCATGGTTGCCCATTCTTGCCATGGTTTCCAGGCTTTCACCCTCTCCCACCATCCCGAGAGGGCAAAGATTGGCCCACGCGTGGAAATCCAAGAAGGGCTGGTCCTCCGCAAAGACCCTGAGCCACCAGCAGCTTGCTTGATGGTGGCTGTGTACCCACCAAGCCAGTCAACTCCTTATTGAGGTGACAAAGGGCGGCGTGACACACACACACACATATATATATATATATCTATATATGCATGGGTTCGGTTGCATACTACTATATTACACAGTATATCGATATATATATATATATGAAATATAAAAATACATATATATATATATATCTTTACATACACACATACATACATACATACATGCATTGCATTGCATTGCATTGCATTGCACTGCACTGCACTGCATTACATTACACTACACTACACTACACTACACTACATACCATCCATACGTAACTTACATACACATTACGCACGACTGAAGACAAACGGTCTACCTGGCAACCACTGCATTCCTGAGAGTTGCACGGCTGATATGACTTGGTCAATCAAAAATTGCCAAGTGCTGTTGGCCTCCCAACTTCCAACTAGCTCAAACTAGGGAGACCCTAAAGATCTCACAAGGCAACGTATTTGGCAGCACACTTGCGTACCCGCCCAACATGCTGGCTTACTAGGTCACTAGCACTAAGTCACTAAGTAGGATCAAGACAACATGACCCAAGGATGCAAAATCCAATGGGTTGGAGTCACAGAACTAAAACAACATCCAGCTCGCCGGCCGTCCCAAAACGTGTCAAAGACTCAACGACCAGCTGCCAAACAAAGGCTGCAATGAGAGGCTGGCTGCTGTACATTAACCATCATTAACCAAGCCTCCCACCAGCCTCCCAAGGCGGCCGCTTAGACTTCCCTCCCCCCTCACTGAAAGCACTGAAGCCGCTTAACCTCCCACCGAGCTTCGCACTGTCGCTTGCGCACGCAGATGAAGAGCTGCGCGGCGAAGGGCAAAACCCCTGGGCCAGTGACCTCAAGGAAGCCTCGCAGTGCCGCAGTTTTCGCCATGCAGTGCCGAAGCATCTTTGAGAAAGCTGGATGGTGGTCGACGTAAGCTGCAATTGGAGAATAGTGCGAATACGCTATTAACTATACCTAGGAACTCGTCTAGGCCTAGGCTAGAATTCCAGCCCCAATCCATTCAGGCAGTATTTCTGCCCGAACATGGTTTTCACGCCCGACCCTGGAATTCTCGCCCGAATGTGTTTTTGCTCATTATATATATATATATATATTCTGCGAGTGATGAATACATGCAATGCAACTTGAGTCTACGAAATCCACCCGATCACACAAATTCTCGTCCGATCACAAAAATTCACGCCCGAATCACGCCGATTCTCGCCCGAATTGAAATGTCGAACATTGCTTCAAAACTGCAGATTTGCAACTTAGGTGCTTTGCAAGTAATTTGCAGCATCTGCCCGAATAAGGATTTCTGCCCGCAGGCTGTTTTTAAGGACAAACCCTGGTTCAGGCAGATTTTCTTGAACAGGCAGAAATTTGAGCCTGAATGAGGGTCCAGGTATAGTCTATAGTCAGTAATTATATTACAGCGTCATATATGATCATATATGAGCATGTAATAAATTTGGGAAACAACATGCTGTCATATCAATTCTCGATCCCAAAAACTTGAACCTGAGTGTGTGCATTTCTTGTGACAAAATTTGACAGGGGAACCAATCCAAATTTCTGTGGGATCTCTTTCCAGCAACAAGCCGCACAAGAAAAAATATAGAATATGTTCCCTCCCAAGCTAATCAATATGGCCCACCCCACCCAGGGCATCCCAGGGCAATACTCCGGGCAGCCGATGGGTGTTAAGAAGTCGCTCGGAGATTGGCAGCCCTCCACCGTGGCGTCCGCGCCGCACCAGCACATCCGGTATTGGCCGGCAAAGGCCCAGGTGGGCCCCTCCCAACTGTAGTAACCTCGAGCGAGTCTCGTGGGTCTTCGAGGCGCCTGGAACCATATGGAAACCTCCGGAGATTGGAAGGTATTCACACCGTGGAAACCAAAAATGTCCGAAACCCCGGAAGACTGCGGACGGGAAAATGGGAAACGGAAGCGCCCGGAAGCACGGGCTTGGCAGAGTTGTAGTCGCTGATATTTGCGGTTTCAAAGCGATCTAGTTCGTTTGAGGGACCCGGCCACCAATGTGAAGGCCGGTTCATCTATAATGTTCATCGACCCAAATGTTTGCACTTTGTAGATGCAGAATGATGCAGCTGCATTTGGGGACAACACCATCAAAATTCCATCTCCGCGGCCTCGTGCCTGTGTCCCAAATAGCAGACTTCCCCCGTCCCTCCACCCCTCAACCCCACTGTTTGTGATGCCCTCCAACGCTGCTGAAGTCCAATCCACCGGGCGTGGCATGGGGCGCCGTGACTCCAAAATTGGGGAATCCGTAGGCACCACGGAGGCTCAGGTTGGCCAAGCCACCTGACGGCGCAGGTGGAGAAAACGAACGGACACATGTTTGGTCCCCAACGACGAAATAGGGAAAAGGCAAGCTCGGAGCCGAGGATGTCGATGATATCGATCAAGTTGGGGTATGAAAGGTACGGTGGTCAAAGTACGTCTCAGCCACTTCAGGACTGTTGCAGAGTGCTCAGGGCAAACATCTGGCTTCCCCGCAATGAAGAACGTTGCGGCCACGCTCTTCCCGGCGCATTGGTCCGGTGCCTGCCACGGGATTGCGCGTGGTGGGCACCGTGAGCCCCAGCTTCGACAAGACCACGCCGAAGGCGAAGAGCTCCGCCGTCGAGAAGTCCTGGGCATCGGTGGCCCAGCCGGCGCTCACCTCGGCACCAGCGGGGCGCTGAAGGCGCTCGACCGGTGCGCGGGAGTTGCGGCCGGTGCGAGTTCGGGATGGATGAGAGATTGGGACGCTGCACTGCAAAAAAATCCCAAAGGGATTGACAAAGGATTGACAAACGACCCAACATCTCAGGGGTTGAGTTGGGGGTCATGTGGCCCAACTCCACGGCACTTGGGCTGGACAATGCCGCAAATGACAATGGTGAACAACAAGTTGTTCTCCAACCTTGTTCAAGATTATAACTGCAACATACAATGTTGTATAACATTTAGTTATATAATATGTGCAAACACACATGCACGTATACAAATATAATCAATAATATATGGTGTACATTAAAACCTATAGTTATGTAACGTAAATTGTTGTAACCTGTTGGATTGGGTGCCTCTCAGGGAGATCATGGCGAACTCGCGGGGTGTTTTTTCATCTTTTTTACTACCCTGAAGAACTGAAGATGAAACTGTATTAAGTGCGTCGAGTCTATCCAGTAACACTGGAATGATGATGGTTAGTAAGGGGCTTGTTCAAAAATAGTCATAATCGTTTGGAAACTGCTACTGGCACTGGGACAAACACTATGTCTGGACAACTCTTTCTTGATGCCCCAACAGCCAACACCCCATCTAGCTGTAGCCTTCTGAAATAAAACATCAGGACTATACCTTGGATTGTGAAGTATCCTCCTTCCTTCGGCAACTGACGGCGTGTCAATAGAAGATACTTGAAGATACTTGAAGATACTGAAGACACAAATTAGTATTTATCAGCAGCCAACCGTGCCCCTTGCTTTCCAAGATATCTAGTATACTATAGTCCTCCAATATCCTCTAATAGTCTTTCGTCCTGCCAGCGCTGGCAGCTGGCGGCCCCATCCATCCCTCTCCCTTGCAACCGCACGGCCCATGAGCCATCCAAGCTCTCCACTCCATCAGCCCAACCTGAGAAAGCATGTTCACTGCTATGTGCCACATCGGCCCTCAACAAACTCCAAAGCCAAAACGGTGGGCCCCTCACAGGGGTCATCAACGGCTTGATCAGGCTTGTCCATCAACCGCCATCCGTCCCTTCGATTCGCACCCGGCACCCTCCAGTCCACCATGGCACCCACGGGCGGCACCGCGGCCACGCCGCACTCCTTCAGCGCCATGATGCGATCACTGCCCTGGCGCATTGGATCCATTGAGCCGGAAGGTCCGAGGACGTGAAAGACCGTAGCCTACGGGTAGCCACCAAAGTAATTGAAGTATATGGAAGTCATCGATTTACGATGTACAACTTGAAAGTGAAATCCAGCTGGTGCCGGGTTGGCTAGCGAGTCAACCATGGTTGAAGGGAGATAAACGACTTGGGGCGTCTTCAGATCCATTGCTCCAACTCCTTTTTCTCCAGGCCTGCAGCCCTAAGCCTTGGATCAATGGCGCAATGCACTCGGCGCCCACACGGCAGCTAATCAGATCAAAGACCTGCAAACGATGGTGTCGATGGCTGACATGACTTGTCGACGTGTGGAAGGGAGCCAGTCTCCAGAGGTAGCATGAGTCAATATACACCAATATACCAAGACACCCTTTGGGTGGCTTGTAGATCTATTCAGCCCCTGAAAGTATCTGAACATGTGTTACTGTAAGTGTTAAGCATGCAATGGCCATCCTTGCTGGTGGGAGATTAGGATTGATGTTGATTCTGATTCTAATTCTTGTTCAACGAGGTAATTATTTGACTTGCAGATGGGCACACATCACAAGACAAAGGGTGGTCAAATCAAGAAAAGGGACCAGGTCTTGGCCGGCGGCTTTTGTGAGCCAAGGCCTGATGGACTCATCTGAGTTGGTCCGAATATTGAATATTGTTGGAGACAAATCTCGACCTGGTTGCCCCCCTCTCACAAGTCAAAAAATTAAAAAACTTTTCTTGGCACATCTTCCTCCCACTGGCTCTGGTCCAATGACATGCAGCTGCCCTGCCGGTGACAGAAAGAAGCCGCCGTCGTCTGGGCGGTTGGAGGGACATGGTGTGGGCATGCGGCCATCGGGGATGCGGTAGTCCTGGCCCGGGGCAATGGCCCATGTCCGGGGGGGGCGGGCCACACCAGCACATGGTGTAGATGCCACCCTTGATGATGAGAGGCTCCGCGAAGTAGCTGTACTCCCGTTCACGCTTGTTGAAGGGTTCCTGAGTGCTGAAGCAAACAAAGTACCAGGGATACAACTGCCACTTTACTTCGTGTCCCACTGTCCTATCGACACCGAACCTAGTGCCTAGTGCCGAACAAAAAACGGGATGGGATGAGGTTAATGCAGCCCGAAAATGAAGAGGTGTCGAACGTCAAGGTAATGACCTCGCCACGCGAACTCGCACTGGGTCGTGGAACTTCAGAAGAACTCCGTGGGAGCCTTCCGTCTTTACAAACCCATGCACCATCCATCCCCCACTCAGCCCGCGTCCGCAAGAACGCAGAGCGCGTCTCTCCACATACTCCCAGTGCACGCTCGGCGTCTGACACTCCCAGGTTCGGGAAGTCCGGCAGCCCAGGCATGTCCGCTTCACTCGCCCGCCGCCAAAGGCAGCCGCGGGGGTCGTGGGGCAAAACCACCACGCGGGAACCCAATTCCAAGGCATGGCCATCGAAGGGATGAATCACGCAAGGAAGGCCTGGCATGAATCGAGCAAGAAAGAACATCCATAGCACAAAGTCGGTACTCATGTTCTGCAAAGAAACCGACAGATTTGATACAGTATCCCACATTTGTCGTCTTCGTGATGGGCACCCGAGTCTTCCGGCTAGCGCTCCCACAAGTCAACTGCAAAGCTTCAAAGATTAAGATAAAGAGATTGAGAATGGACATAGAATGAAATAGACTGCAAAGCAGGGTGCAGATCCGCCAACTTGCAAATTCATGCAAATACTACGTTTCGCTTGAGAGGTCAGAAGGCCGGTGCATGAGCTGCATGAGCCAACGGATCGATATGAAATCATCTTCAAGCATGTTCAAAATTCCAAACATCCAAGCGTTTGTAACTCGCAGACTCGCAGTGTGTCAAGACTGGGAAGTTTGGGAGTTCGGGCGACGTTCCGCAGTTTCTGAGCGCCCCGCACCGATCGCCGCGCGACCGGTCGCGCACGGGTCGCGCAACGGTCGTGCATGGTGACCTGCTCGGCAAGTGGCATTGGCCAAGCGTTGCTGGGCCGAAGGTCCTGCCTGAGTTGGGTGGGCTCCAGGTGAAGTTGGGTGTGTGTTTGTATCGGATTCCACCGACACCAGCCCCATCACCGTGTCTGTTCCACACACACACACATGCAAAGCTTTGCAGCAAATTGAGTGATGCCATGCAATATATGGTAGAACATTGCAGAAATCTTGCGGGGCATGTGGTCCAAACCAATGTTCGAACACCAGGCACTAGTTGCACCTGATGAGTATTGGATCTGTTCAACCAATTGATTTCTGGACATACGGCATGCAATAAACTTGTCAATATATGGACTAAGTGTTCTTCTTAAGTTCATGTTAGTTTCTTAAATTCTGCATAATTTAGCTATAAAATTATAAAGAACTCTAAACGATGACAATCCCGACTTGCTTTCATGCTGGGAGAAGCTCGGCTGACAGTTGCTCGTCTGGGGGCTCGAAACACCAAAAATGGACGGACAGCCAAACGCCTGCGCCTTCGGTATCCAAGCGAAAGCTGGACTGTCATCCACTTAAGATATGTACGGCATCCCCGGGCAGTTGGTATGCTCAATGCATCTCAATGCTGTCAATCCAGGTGAAATCCTGCAAACTAAAGCCTCCCCAACACCTCGTCAGCATGGCATGGAGTGGGGGTGCAAGGTAGGATGGAATTAGGTGCTGAAAAAGCATCGTTGTTCTCTGATGTCAATTCAGAGAAAATGTGGTTGGTTGGTTGGTTGGTTGGTTGGTTGGTTGGTTGATGTGTAGATGAGACTCCTTTTTGGGGAGCCATCAGTTCAATCTCTTCCACCTATTAAAGAACACGCACGCCCCCCTTCCCACCGAATTCAAGAACTGCACTCGAGGTGTTTGTTGACACTGGTAGGGGGTCCCCCCAAAAGAGAACCTCCAAAAATGGGAACCTGGGAAGTCTTCAAAACTAAGCACACAATATCACAAGCGGCAATAGCTGGTGAGCAACACGATGTGGATCGATGTGGTGATTCTAGTGGGTGTGTAGCGCATTTTAGTCTAACAGAAAAAAGAAAGGATGTATATACAATGCTTAAGACCAAATAAAGTCGAACTCTCTCTAGCTGTGTCCAATGATGTCCAACGTGAACACTTAATTTGGTATAGTGTTTCTTTATGGGTACTCGGGATTCGGGATCAACTCGTCAAACAACACTATTGAATCACGTGTACACAAAAGTATTCAGCTTCTGACATATTGTATATCTGTATATCTATGTATATACTAAACACTGCACAAGTATATAACATTATAACTAGTAGTGTTGCAAACATAATCAACCACCACCTTTCACTTCAGCCAGCCGAGCTGCCAAATGCAAGGCCCCCAGGGACACGAAGAAGTCCGCTTCGGTGGCGCAGTTCGTCTCGGTGCCGTTGCACCAGCAAAGGCTATAACTCTTGCCCGGTGCGACCTCAGAAGGCAACTGGGAAAAAAACATCAGCTCTTTCTCTCTAAGACTCTAAGTAAGGCCATGGATGGCTATGGTATGTCTGGGGTTCTGCTCGAGGCGTTACAAAATTGGTCTACTTCTCGAGAAGGTGGCTTTAGTCTTTCCCAAAAGAAGGGAGCGTCTCTCATCCAAAGTACCATGGAGGTGCTGCTGATCTCATATTCACGTCCCGCACTTCCCGGCACCATGATGGCCAGCCCGTTCCGGGGAAATCCTGCAACAAGGCGTCTTTAGCGGATTCCGGGGCGAGCATTCGTGGGATTCCGAGGTATCTGTTGTTCAGGATTCGTATGCATCTCAGTGTGTTTTCTTGAGTGCTTCGTGCATCTTTGTGCCGTCAAACTGAATCTACACTGTGGGGTATTGCAGGTCATAACCGACATTTAAACGACCTCCTCCCTTGGGCTCAAGAAGAAACTGCAAGGTTTAGATCTCCCTGCATCTCTCAATGCAATGAGACACTACGATGCAATGAACTCTGTCAACTGCTCAAGCACAAGACTGCTCCTTCAGGCCCAGCTGGAGCAAAAATGCCCACAGGGGTGTCAAAGGTGCACACTTGGTACGACCTTGGTTGGGGGAATGTTGCGTACTGAGTGAACTGCGATGAGCCAGGATGCGATCCAGGATGCAATTTGATATGCCAGGGCAATGATGGGCAGTGTATCTTTGTTGGGCTATGGGATCTGGATGCAAAACTGATCAAAACTGTACATGACACTTTCTTTGGGCCTTCCATTCCCCTTTGTTTTCTGCGAATCGCCAAGCCGCAGCAGCATGCTAGGGAAGACCGCCGAAGGTTCCTCGTCTACACACGCCCCAGCAGGCACATAGCACCAAGCCCCGCGAGGGTCTCGCTTGTCGGCAATGCCGACTCCGCCTCGGTTCGCACGAGCGGCGTCAGCGGCCGAGCCAAAGAAGGTGAAGGTTTCTCGTCGTTGGGTGGCTGAAGGGGAGAAGAAAGCGAGTTGATGTGCAAAACGTTTGAAGGCCGTGGCCTTTGCCGACAGAACAAAGGGCCTATGCATCCGTACACGCGTACACACATTCATATACGATGCATGCAGCATGTACTGTATATAATATTTGAGGCGCGTGCCAATACATATTTTACTCTATGAGACTTGAGCAGCCAGCACAGCAACTTGGAGAGTAGAGTGATGCACAATGCACAACTCCAAAATGTGCTGCGACAAGTTCTTGTTCAATTTTGCCGGACTCTCGAAGCCAGACGGTACCCTGTAACATTGTGCGCAAACGATTTGGTTCTCCCCAAGCCGAGTCGACATGAAATGCTGTTTGATGACAGCACTGGTCACTCGTGCGACCTGTTCGTTTCGCGTTGGACACCTGAAACGCCTCCATCATCTCTTTCTCTCTCTCTCTCTCTCTCTCTCTCTCTCTGCGACGCCCAGTCACTGACCACCACCGGATCTTGGGAGATGGCCGAACACTCGCCACCCTTCCGATAGCCGTCCACCACGCCCAAGCAGTGACATCGTCCAGGACATCGATCTTCACGGACCATGACCTGCTGATGTACACAGCGAGGGGGCAGTCGGGCTTCAAACGTTGAAGGTCATGGGTTTCAGACGTTGAAGACCAAGGTCTTGCATCTGGCCTCCTCTTGTTTTTTTTGCCTATCTCCTGCGGATTTATTAGTTGGGCCTTGAAAGGAAGAATTGTGGATGCCCTGCACCTCAACACCCGAAGGGAATTTGCGAGCAAATCCATCACTAAATCCATCGTACAAAAATCAACCACCCGCGCGCCCCACCACCTCCCTCCATCCATCCCATCCTGGTCGCGCCAGGTGATCCCATCTCCAAGGATATGGTTGATGCTGCAGTTGCGGCCCGAGACGCACTCCTGGGTTCATGTCGTCTTCTTTTCTTTGTTGCTTGGAGATCCTTTAGCATGTTTGTTTGGACGCACCCCCAAACCCAAACCCTTTATTAGCTGAGGAATGATCAACCACGGAGGAATATTTCAGCCCTTTTGAAACTGAACTGGTCATCGTCGTGACAGTGCGTATACAAGTTTTAGAGTGGTAGATGAACTATGTGCATTAATTACATATGCTGCATGCTTAATAAGAGTTAAAGTATATATTATGCTTAATATATTGTTGGTCATGATTGTATAATTACCTGGAAAGCCATATGTCTCCTGGATGCTCTCCACCCCTCTACAGTGCACACCATGCACTTTTCTCAGGAGTGCCTCACAGTTGCTACAGTGAGGTCGCAGTCCATTGACTGGTGAAGTCCAGGTGAAACACGCTCAATATAATTACCCGTGCGTGTGGCATTTTGCGTGGCAGGTGGTCACAGGGTAGCACTTTTTGGATGCCAACTGGAAACGGTAACGGCACCTCGACGCCCCCCAAAATCGATAACCACAAAGCCCACAACCATGGCAACATGCTCCTCACCCTGGCATGAGCACACATGATTGAGATGTCATGGTGGGGGTCGATAAGGGAAGTGCACAGAGCTGAAAGCCTTTTGCCTTCACTGATTCAGCCATCACGCTCCCAAACAAAACCGCGAGCGTACAACGGTGAAAATAGCCATGGTCTGGTTGGTGGCTTCAACCCGAGATAACCCATGTGGGGCAAGTTGGTACTATGTGTTTACAAGTTGCCTGTTATTGCCTGTTAACTAACCATGTAGTAAACATGTTATGAATCACAATTTTGGGATGATATGAGATGATAACTCTGCCGTACTATGCCCAACTGACAGCAATGCTTTTTCCCGTTCGAAAACCATCGAAAACAGCCAGCCCTGATGTTCCCCTGTTACATTTGGGATGATTTGGGAGTAGCATACCTAGCAAACCACCATTCTGACGCATGGAAATTGAAGCACTCGAGTCATGTTCCTTAAGCTGCTGAAGCCGTTGATTTTATTTAGAACGTGTGTAGGGCCTGTGACTGAGCCTGTGGAAAGCAGGTTTTGTTTCCTTAACACATTTCATTAGCCAAAATTTTGGCTCAAGTCTGCATTCTGTGTGGCGTTTCGGTACCATCCCGGTCCTGTTCTTGTCACCTTTGGATCAACCCCCAGAGAAATCGGCCAACCAGCAAAAGGTTATTATGT
Source organism: Durusdinium trenchii (assembly GCA_963970005.1). Lineage (NCBI taxonomy): Eukaryota > Dinophyceae > Suessiales > Symbiodiniaceae > Durusdinium > Durusdinium trenchii. The sequence continues at coordinate 1,242,349 of CAXAMN010013558.1, read as the reverse complement.
GCACGAATTGCTGGCTTTTTGGACTTGACGTTTAAGGCAACCATGGTTTTCGCGTATGTACTGAAATGAACAAAGAAAACTTGCGCGCTCCATCATGTCGGCGCGCTCCGGAGCGCACACAATGATGCCAAGACAACTAGCGCGCTCCAGAGCCACTTTCTTTTTCCGGTCATTTGGGCTTGGATTATCTGGAGCCACTTGTGGGAGAGTTGCTATGGATTCTTTCTGCTTTTTCAACGTGCTGTTGAACAAATATGGTTTTGCTACGGGCAGGCCAGGCATACTCTTTTGATTTGACAATCTTTTTTGATCAGTATTTTGACAAAATTATACAAGCATAGACCCCAAACGGCTTCAAAACGATTCGTTTAGACCAATATCAGTCAAAAATCGATTTCTTGGTACGCCCTACTTTCACCAAGAGCAAACTGCTTCATCAATGAATTTTTGTCGGCATTGACGTCGCTATTTGTTCGGCCACACTCCTCTCCAGTAAGCCGGGCCACAGAGACCAGCCACAGAGTTCAGGGGCGTGGCCAAGACAAGGACAAGAGGAGGACCTCTCTCTCTCTCTCTAAGTGTTTCTTTCTCTGTCTTTCTCTTTGCACAGCGCGCTCTGACCGCGCCTTTCTGGAGCGTGAGCGCGCCCGTCCATAGCACACAAGCGCGCGCGCTCGCCCTGCTGTCTTTCTTTATTTTTCTTCCTTCCTTCCTTCCTTCCTTGCTTGCTTGCTTGCTTGCTTTCTTTCATTCTTTCTTCCTTTCTTTCTTTCTTTCTTTCTGTGCCTTTCTGGAGCGTATTTCAGAGAGCGCGCGAGCGCGCCGTCCATAGCACACTAGCGCGCGCGGGCGCGGGCGCTCGCTGTGCTGTCTTTCTCTCTTTCTCTCTCTTTTTCTTTAAGCTTCTCTTTCTCTGTCTTTCTCTCTGCAGAGCGCGCCCTGAGCGCGCC